>QVTF01019866.1:0-81410 GCA_003573665.1 Oxygymnocypris stewartii | reverse complement strand
CCCCCCCCCCCCCCCCAATTAAAAAATAAATAAAATCGCACTCTCTATTGTGAAAAATATATGTATGTATACCTAAATAATTGTGTAAGTAGAAAAAAAAAAACCCCGCAAAAAACGCTTTTCGAAACAGTTGAGTTCCCCCTCCCCTTCATCACAGTGGTTTGGCCCTGCAGTGTTGCCAGATTGGGCGGGTGGCTGCCCAATTGGCTTCTTTTGATCGGCTTGGACCGGATGATTAACGCATTGGGCGGGTAGACCAATTTGGGCTGCTTTAAAAAAAATAAAAGCCGCCCAATCAGCTTCTTTTTTCTTCGCTTTTATCTTCGTTATGTTTATCTTAATATGCTCGAGCTCAAAGTATCACAGCAAAATAATGTGTAGTGCGTCATCAACTAATTTTTTCCTTACGCAAACCCTTTTGGTTCATTTTACCAGGACTTGTCAATCAATTTACCATATTTTATGTTGGTGAGATGTGAATGACGTGAGTGATTGGGTTTGGCGCGCTGTAAAGAGGCGAAATTTAAATGTGCAGCTATATATTTACTCTTTCATTTTATTTAAGTAAGTGATTCATGGCACAGTGGCTTAAATATATGTTACACGATAAAGAATCTGAGAGTAACTCAAATTTCACAACGTGGATAACATGAATAGAAGACTTCTAATGTAATTGTAACTGAAATAACACGTTGAAGGATTTAATAAAAATCTAAACTGAATATGGGACTATAAATGCTGTACTGCATCATAAATTTTTTTAACCGTCCAAACTCTTGTATACTTTGGCATTGACAGCTGTTGGACTTGAACAGTTTTGACTGTGCCTAAGTTTCTGCATTATGTTTCTAAAATGTTTACTTCATGAAAATACAGTGCTGTAGTTCTGTCTGAAGATAAAGCTCAAGAGAAAGGTAAGCGCATCGTTGTTAATTGTTATTATTTATTTTAGCTGTCAGATTATCATACAGTATGCATCAATGAATAACACATGTTTTGCTGTTGTGGGGTGTGAATTAACATTCCTTTCTGTATCACTTTTGTTGCACTTTTTTTGCATATTTTTTTTTTGCCATTTGAAATGGGTTCCCTGTGCTTTAAGCATATTTCTTACTGTCTGTCACGCATTTGCCCTGTTTTTGATCCATGTTCCGGTGAATTTATTTATCTTTATTACATTTTTTTTCGTCGTTATTTTATTTTGAGGAGATAAAGTGGTCCTTATCAATCTTGATTGACATGGTAATAAAATCATATCACATTATTTTGGCAGTTAAAATTTTGGGCTGGTTTTTGTTGAAGTGGGCGGGTTTTGCTGAGCTTTTTGGGCTGGAAATCGTCAACCCGATCTGGCAACACTGACTGCCTGTGCTTTCCCAGTTCATCTCACCTACTCCACACACGAGTCAGTCAGGTGGTGTGGCTGCGGCTCAGTTAATGTTGAACTCCAGTAAGTAGGGTACTTTATTCACTTTAAATAAAGCGATTCTCTTTAATGTAGTTGATGCAGCAGACTCATTCATAAATTAGTTGCGGCAAAAAAATGCTTGATTAACGTTACCGATGTAATTTTCCATGAATCTGCTATATTAGCGATTAAAAATGACTTATCTAGTTAACGTTAACTTGTTTACAATAGCTTGTTGCATAGTGCACTGCAACTTATGGGGGTTTTCCACTGACTGGTACTGGCTCGGTTCGGTTCAGTTCGGATTCCCTTTCGAGCTGTCACGAGACATCACGGAGATTCTCCGTTATGGGAAACTCCTTCCCTTCAAACCTTTCCTGAAGTCCTATTGGCTCACGCCAGTCAAATGAATGGCCAATTGTCCGCAAAGCATGCAAATACGGCGAGCTCGAGACAGTATAAATGCGATGCTCGCGACAATCATACCAGAATCTTCTACTTCACCTTGAATTCGTGATGGCTTCAGTGGTGTAGATCTGCGCGGGACCCATTGAAACCGCTGGATCAGCATCTCCACTGCTCGCCTGCCTGGGCCTGGCCCACGCCGAGGCGGCGCTGGACGAGTCCGAACTGTGGACATTGCGCGGACCTGCCGGTCCGCGTTGCTCCGGGCCCGCCGCGATGTGGTTCGCAGCCTGTTCAGGTGTGGGGCTCACTGCCGCCAGCGTGCCGCTGGTGAGCCCCCCCTCTCCTGGCGGCGGGAGCGCCGTCTTGCCGGTGCCGCCGAACCCAACGGTCGCCGCATTCGCCGATTTCCTTCCCCGAGGACTGTTTCCGCCCCCCCTTCCAATATTGAGGGATCGTAGCTTTTGGCCACGAGGAGGGCGACGAGGCCATGTCCATCTCGGCCTCGGAGAAGGACGGTTGGGCTGGATCGGAGCCACGAGCAGCTAGGCAGCTCAGAGCCTTCAGGCCTCCAGGAGGAGCTCATGAGGGTTCTATCGAAGCTGTTCAGGAGTTGAGCTCACCTGGAATCCTCCGGAGGAGCCTGTCAGGAGTAAGCTCGACTCGTGGTACTTCAGGTCCACACGCAAAGCTGACGCAAGGACATCGGTTGCCTTTCTTCCCCGATGTTCACGACAGCTCGTGAAGACGTGGTCTGCGCCCCAATCGGCGCGCGTCCACTTCTAACACGCAGGCCATGTTCTCCCACGTAGATGGGGCGGAGGCCCACGGTTACGTGCGCTCTCCCCCCGTCGAGGAGACCGTTGCTGCACACCTGTGCCCTGCAGCAGCGAAGTCCTAGGCCCGGACATCAGCCTTCCGTCGAAAGCCGTGCAGAACCACCGCCCATCTCGCTAATAAAGCGTATGCCTCTGATGCGAGGCGGCATCAGCGTTGCACGCCATGGCAGTGCTGCAGGTGTTCCAGGCCAAACTCCTGCAAACGGCGGAGGGCGGAGTCCTCACTCCTGAGGCGACGAAGGATCTGCGCGCTGCGACGGACTTCGCGTTGATGGCGACGAAGCGAGCGGCCCAGTCTGTGGGTAAGGCCATGGGCTTTATGGTCGTCCTTCAGAGGCACCTCTGGCTAAATTTAGCTGACCTCAAGGATGCCGATCGAAAGGTGCTCCTAAACGCTCCTATATCTCCCTCCGGCCTCTTCGGTGATGCCGTGGAGACCATAACCGAGCGATTCGCTGAGACTCAAAAGCGCGCGAAAGCGATGAGTCACGTGATGCCTAGACGCGCCCCCCCAGCAACAGACGGCTAGATCCAGATCTTCGTCAGCGCATGGCTCTGCCCAGCGGAGAGATTTTCCCAGGCCTGCCCAGGCTGGGGCTACTGCTACTGCTCCTCGACAGGAGCCAGACGTCCGGAGGAAGGTGTGGGGCTCCGGCAGGAAGCGCCAAGGTCAGCGGAGAAGCCCGCGACGCGACTCTCGCCCGCCCCCGGCTGCTAAGCCGTCTTCCTGACGATCGGAGGGAGGAGGAGAGCGCGAGAGCAGCCCGGCTCCCAAGCGCCCAAAGTTCAGCTGCCTCAAATGTGTGTGTGTTGAGTGTCCATTCAATAAAAATGCATACTTTCTCACAAAAAGAGCTTTCTCCTCCTCACTCAATAAATGCGGTTCCCTTGCCCCGCCACAGTGCAGTGCAGGTCCGCATCCAACACAGGTTATAGCCGCGCACCCAACGACCGAGCAGCTAAAGCCGCTGCGTCAGTTCATAAGCGCATGGAAGGTTATTCCGGGAATCTCGCGTTGGCTACTCAACGTGATAGAGCGGGGATATACTCTTCAATTCAGACGCAGACCACCCCGTTTCAATGGCGTGGTGCAGTCTCTAACATCGCCTCGAAATGCCCAGGCTCTGAGGCAAGAGATTGGCTGTCTGCTCGAGAAAGGAGCAGTAGAGCGAGTCCCACCACACGAGCTGGAGAGCGGGTTTTACAGCCGCTACTTCGTGGTACCCAAGAGGGATGGGGGGCTTCGCCCAATTTTGGATCTCAGACCCATCAACAGAGCGCTTTGCGAACGTCCGTTCAGGATGTTAACGCTGAAGCAGATCCTGGCGCAGATTCGCCCCGGGGACTGGTTTGCGTCCGTGGATTTGAAGGACGCGTACTTTCACATTCAGATAGCGCCGCATCACAGACGGTTTCTGAGGTTTGCTTTCGAGAACACAGCGTACCAATACTCTGTTCTCCCGTTCGGGCTGGCTTTGGCCCCGCGCACATTTTCAAAGTGCGTGGATGCAGCACTTTCCCCCCTCAGAGCGAGCGGGATGCGCATCCTAAATTATCTGGACGATTGGCTGATTTTAGCTCAGTCCCGGGACACGCTACTCAGCCATATAGACTCGCTGCTTATTCACCTGGAGTCCCTAGGGCTATGTGTGAACAGGCGAAAGAGCATTTTCGCCCCCGAGTCAGTCCATTCTGTATTTGGGAGTTTGCATGGACTCCCTAGAAATGAGAGCCCGCCTCTCGCGAGAGCGCGTGGCGGCCATTTTGTCTTACCTGCGCCATTTCAGAGAAGGCAGCTCTGTTCATTTGAAAGAATTTCAGAGACTACTGGGACTCATGGCGTCAGCTTCGGCAGTGTGTCATCTGGGCTTATTACACATGCGACCACTGCAGCTGTGGCTGAAAACTCGAGTCCCCTGGACAGCATGGACCTCGGGACGTTTGAGTATCGCGGTCACCCGCGGCTGCATCGAAGCTCTGGCTCCGTGGCGCAACCCGAATTTCTTCCCCCTGGGGTTGGTGACCTCACGCGTGGTGGTCACAACAGACGCATCGACGCTCGGCTGGGGAGCGGTGTGCGAGGGGATGCCAGCTTCGGGGCGGTGGTCGGAGCCCCAGATCCGGTGGCACATAAACCGCTTGGAATTAGAAGCAGTCTTTTTAGCTCTGAAGGAGTTTCAAACACAACTGGAACGGCAGCATGTACTGATTCGCACCGACAACACGTCTGTAGTCTCGTACATAAATCGCCAGGGCGGCATTCGTTCCAAGGCTCTGTACGAGCAGGCAACGATTTTACTGCTGTGGGCGGATTCTCGCCTTCTATCCATCAGAGCAACGCACATCCCCGGTCTCTTGAATCGCGGGGCGGACATGCTTTCGAGGAGGAGAATTCCTCAAGGGGAATGGAGATTACACCCCGAGTCGGTTCAGATGATTTGGAACCTCTACGGGAAAGCGGAGGTGGATTTATTCGCTACGAGCGAGAATGCACATTGCCCGTTGTTCTTCTCCCTGTCCCACTCCCCGTTGGAAGGGGACGCGCTCACAGCGCACTGGCCGGCAGCCAGACTTTATGCGTTTCCTCCGATCAAAATATTGCCTCTGGTGTTATGCAAGATCAGGGAGGAGCGGGCATCTGTGATACTCATAGCCCCGAACTGGCCGAACCAGCCTTGGTTTCCGGACCTGACAGAGCTGTTGGGTAACCCCTCCCTGGCCGATTCCGGTCAGGAGGGATCTGCTATCTCAGGTGGACGGCTCGGTGTGGCACCCGAACCCGGAACTATGGAACCTTCATGTGTGGATGCTCCAGGGTTGTCAGGGGAGATAGATGCTTTGCAGTCTCGTGTGATCGAACACACTCACGGAAGCGCGAGCACCCTCTACAAGGCGTTTGTATGCTTTAAAATGGGGTGTGTTTGTAAAATGGTGCCATCAGGCTCATATCGACCCGGTTACTTGCACCGTGTTGGATGTTCTGAGTTTCCTACAATACAGACTGGATAGTGGATCGTTACCCTCGACACTGAAAGTCTATGTAGCAGCCATTGCCGCGTTCCGTTCCCCGCAAGGCGGCCAGTCGATCGGCAGAGACCCCATGGTGGTGAGTTTTCTTAAGGGAGCGAGAAGGCTACATCCTCCGAGGCCACCGTCAGTTCCGCCTTGGGACCTAGAGGTGGTATTAAGAGCTCTTTCTCAGCCATCTTTTGAGCCTTTAACATCCGTGGGTTTGAAGGTGCTGTCTTTTAAAACTACACTCCTTCTCGCACTCGCTTCAGCTAAGCGCATAGGGGATTTGCACGCGTTTTCTGTGGACAGTGACTGTATTCGCTTCGGACCCGGTGACTGCAGTGTCACTCTCCGTCCGAGAATGGGATACGTGCCTAAATCACTTTCTACCCCCTTCAAAACGCAGACCGTATCTCTGTCTGCCCTGTCTTCCGAGTCGGCAGCCTCGCGTGAAGCAGACGCTCAGACTTCGGTGTGCCCTGTCAGGGCCTTGAGGATTTACATCGACCGTTCGGCCAGCTTTCGACAATCGGACCAACTTTTCGTATGCTACGGTGGTTGTGCGAAAGGCAGAGCCGTTTCAAACAGAGGCTTTCCCACTGGATCGTAGACGCTATTACGGCTGCTTATACGAGCCAAGGGTTGGAGTGTCCTTTACACATTAGAGGACATTCAACAAGGGCTATTGCTTCCTCGTGGGCTTGGTCGAGAGGTATGTCTATTCAAGATATATGCGCCGCAGCAGGCTGGTCTTCACAGAATACTTTCGCCAGGTTTTACAGGCTGGACGTTCAGTCCTTTGCCTCCCAGGTGCTGTCGGTGAGTGGCTGAGGCATGTTTACTACATTGTTATGTGTGTGCCGCTGTTTCGCACAGTAAGTTTACTCTGCTTGACCCTCTTACTAATACGGTTGTTCTGCCCTTACTCAGTGCAGATTCATGTATTTGTTGATTTCTAGTGATACCTTTATCATGCTAGGTTGCTGCTACACGGTAATCCCCGTGCAGTTCCTTTTAATGTTGTTGTGCAAGTTTGCCCTGTTTTTCAGTGCAGCCGACGTTAAAACTGTTCAAATATGCAAATTTGTATACCTTTGGGCTAGACGCTTATTGGCTTACAGCCACCTATCAGCAGTGAGCTTGCCTACAGCGTCACTATTGGGAAGTATGCTTGTGCGTATTTTATCTGCTGTGTTCGGGGTTAGGCTTCTTAGCCTCTCTCACGGCGGGATTTAATATCGTTCCCATAACGGAGAAATCTCCGTGATGTCTCGTGACAGCTCGAAAGGGAACGCTACCGGTTACTATGGTAACCTCGGTTCCCTGAGAGCGGGAACGAGACATCACGGTAGACTCCGTGTTCGCTGCTAGCCCAGCCTACGGTTTCAGTATCCGATTCTGATATGATTGTCGCGAGCATCGCATTTATACTGTCTCGAGCTCGTCGTATTTGCATGCTTTGCGACAATTGGCCAGTCATTTGACTGGCGTGAGCCAATAGGACTTCAGGAAAGGTTGAAGGGAAGGAGTTCCCATAACGGAGAAATCTCCGTGATGTCTCGTTCCCGCTCTCAGGGAACCGAGGTTACCATAGTAACCGGTAGCGTTCTGCTCTGTGTCGGATCTACAGTTTTCCACTACAACTGGTTGCTATAGCGACCAAACATTCTGAGAAGCAGCACGAGCAGAGCGCTCTAAGCTGAGGTAAACAACCTGGCATCATTACAATCATCAGCATGGATGAAATAAAAGGGATTTTATTTCTTATCCTTGGTTTGTGGCTGTTTGAAATGTGCTGATCTGCTTTGTCATTGAACCTGAGAAAACTGAAAATAACCATAATGACGCAGTCTCCGTGCTACAATAATAATGATAGAAGCAAAGTTTTTCACTGTGGGGACATATCTTTATAAGTACAATTTGACTGTATTATTTGTGTCCCCTTCAAAAATTGCTCATGAGAAATGTTATATTTATTGTCCCCCCCTACTGTTAAATGACATTTACGCCCATGCTTATATGCAGTATATAGCACCTAAGTATGGAAGTAAAAGGTACTAAACAAGGTAAATGTGACTTTATGTCATCCAACTCTGACTTTTTCTTGCAACTCTCAGAAAAAAAGACTTAATATATAGATATAAACTTTTTTCTCAGAATTATTACAATTCTTTTTTCTGGGAATTCTGAATTCACATCTTGAAGTTCTGACTTCTTTTGTTTGTGCTGTGGGATAAAAAATACATAAGTAAAGGAATTTTCAGAAATTTCAATTCAGAAATTTTCTCACATTAACGTTTTTTAATTTTTATTCCACGGCAGAAATGGGCTTCCATAGTCATAAATAGGCCTCTTTTGATAATTTTATGGTCCGTTTGCATCCTTTTTGAAGCTTTGAATTGTAATTGCATGAACAAGAGCAACACGTACATCATTCCAGCGTTTCTGTGGGAGAAAGTCAGTCATACAGGTTTTGAACCCCATAAGAATGACTTCATGATGACAATATGTCTGTTTCTAACTTTCGTTGATCTCTGTTGTACTAAAATACACTCCCAAATGTTCCCTCAACGTGTGAATCTTCCCTCTCTCATCTGTTTTTGACACTTGAATAAAGCCTAGTTCTTAAAATACAGAGTCGCACAATAGAAAAACAAACAAAACATTGAATGCCTAATTTTTCCTCTGGGGCTTCTTCTTCCCAGCAACGTTAATTGTTTTTTGAGTTGTTAATGAGTTTTGCACTAACTGAAATCTTAGGAGAGAATTAAAAGCAACCTGCTGTTTATCAAATAATGACTGTCCTGTAATGCAAAGACATGAAAGTCGGCTCCTATAATACGAGTACATTATTTATCCACAATATCTGTCCTGAAATTAGTCTTAGTTTAAGTAAATAATGCTGAAAGAATAACTAAAGTACCTAATTGTTAAGCAAATTGTTAGGTTAATTCATGTTGTAAAACAGTGTTAACAACAGACATTATTTTACACATAAATCGAAAAGAAACAACTATTATAAAAGACATTAGAAATTCCTGAGGGATCCCATGACTTAAAAATGACAATTCTCTTCCTGATTTTAAGATCAACTGTAAAGCTTTATAACTAGACATGCACTTTGTTCTCCATGCACATTTTTCATAGACAACATTAAATGAAGAACATATTCAACAAGTCATGCAAGCTGTTGTCTTTTTCACAGAAAAGTATATGCAGTGTTTTTGACACTCTACCAAACTACGTTTCTCTTAAAGGGATAGTTCACACAAAAATGCAAATCTGATGTTTATCTGCTTGCTTCCAGGGCATCCAAGAGGTAGGTTACTTTGTTTCTTTAGTAGAACACAAACAAAGATTGTTTAACTCAAACTGTTGCAGTCTGTCAGTCATATAATGGCAGTCAATGGGATCCACTGTTTTGAAAGTGATCTGTTGTGCATATTCGTCACTCATTGTTTAGATGGCTTCTGCGCATGCGTCTACTATGCCAGAGCATGTTGAAGCGTCACGTACCGGCTGTTGTGAATGCACTCACAACAGTTGGACAGTGCGGTGGATCAGAGGTAAAAAATTATATAAATACAGTTCAGTTTCTTGCACAGACTGATTGTTTTGTGCCTTAAGGCCTCAATGTATCATCATGAGCCGCAGGGTTTAAATTGGTTTAGTGTATGCTTTTTTTTACACTCAAAGCCGTGAGTCCCATTGACTGCCATTATAAGACTGACAAACTGCAACAGTTTGAGTTAAAAATCTTTGTTTGTGTTCTTCTGAAGAAACAAAGTCACCTACATCTTGGATGCCCTGGGAGTAAGCAGATAAACGTCAATTTTTCATTTTTGGGTGAACTATCCCTTTAAAGCATTTGGACACTTAACCCATGCTTAAATGAACCACTTAAATCAGTCCAGAAAAAAAAGATTAAATACAATATTTGGTAATAATATAGAGAATTATTAGCTGTTTTTTGTAGGCTGGTCAAATGTGTCTTTGTGCCATTTTCTACAAGCATTTAAAAACTAACTTCCTGTTTAAACATTATTACACTAATGCAAACAGTGCAATATTTTTCATATTTTATTTAATATTGCCAAAATTATTCAACAAATATTCTTTCTCCACTCAAAAACTAAGATGCATGAACTCAAATCAGTGAGGCCTGGGACCAATCAGTTTCAAAAAGAAATACAACATTTGTGCTAAAAAAAATAAAAACACATTGACATAAAGATTGAATCCAATGTTTGGTGATAAAATACCATAACAAGACATTTAGTCAATGTATTTTTATGGTCACTGGGAACACCACAAGGTAGGGAAAACAAATCCCCCCCCCAAAAGGCTAAATATTAGCTAACTGCAACATAACATGAGGGTTAAAGTGTATGACTTTTACTGCATTAGTTACAACATCTGCAAATAAACAATGCTAGACTTTTTCCAACTTCACTTTTCATGGCCATTTGTGTGATTAAGTTTAACTAACTAGCATATTAGCAGAGAAACCACAGCTGAAGTTCATTGCATTTGACAACCCTAAAGTGTCACAATATAAAATATGAACAGTACATATATTGTTTTGAAACATAATGTTTATTGCAATTTGATATTTCATTATGCACTGGCATTCAGACATGTTCAAGTGTTCAGATACTTCCTGGAGCTGTTATAATGACCCAGCGTACAGTGACAGACTAATATTTATTGGCGGATGGCACAATGAGACTGTGAGATTGTGAATTATGTTATTTGTTTTGATATGTAAGCAGCACAGGCTGTTGTGACAGCGTCTTGAGCAATAAACCCGCACATGTCAGGTAAGATTGAATTTCCGCCACGGTGAGACGGCTCCTTACACCTGCTTAAATCAATAACGGCCCTCATGAATCGCAGACGAAGCCGAGGGTCAAGGGACTCTTGATGTTTCCAGAATAATTTCAAGCATGTCGATGAATTTGGGATTGCACTTCGGTGACCCCCTTTATCCGGTTAACCTTTAATCAGATCATGAGCAAAGCACTTTAGTTTTGGTGAGCGTTGTGCTATTCTTCTCTTTGTGGGATGACTATAAAACCAGACAGTGATTAAAAGTAGTTCTAGACTAAACTGTACTGTCATGGGCGGTTCAAACCTGAGAAGCACGAGCTAAAGTTTTAATTTGATCCCATGCAATCTCACTGCCATTTAAAAGAAACATTGGGGTATTAAAGAGTATAATCTGATCGGTTGGTTGAAGCACTGGCATCTTCTTTTGTCTTGTCATTGTAAACATCAATGTGCTTAAACTCAAATAATATTAATTTAGAAAAACTGGTCTGCATTCAAACCCTTTTTTGTAAGCGTTCTGGATGGGCTTTGGTTCTCAAGATAGAGAATAATCAATTCCTTACTTCCTTGATCAATTAAATGCATTATCATGAAACTTTAAAACCTCTTTGCCAATGCAACCTTGTCACTGAACAAAAAAGTTATTATAAATAATTCAGCAGCTGCCTTTAAGAGCTGCAATATATGTCGGCCGTTATATTTGATCATGTCATGATCTCATTTCATTTGGATTAAAAGTTCCACTTGCCTTAAATTATTTTAGACATACTAGTACTACTAAAGCATCTAAATGTGATTTCTCATCTCCTGATTGATCCTTGCTAATAATGTTTTATTAAATTTACATTTATGCATTTAGCAGACGCTTTTATCCAAAGCGACTTGCAGTGCATTCAGGTTATACATTGTCAGTATGTGTGTTCTCTGGGAATCAAACCCACAACCTTTGCGCTGCTAACGCAATTCTCTACCACTGAGCCACAGAAACACATGTGTTTCTTGTACATGTTTATTATCTATGTATTTGCTTAAAGAAATAGTTCACTCAAAAATGAACATTTGCTGTATATTTACTCGCCCTCAGCCATTCATAATGTGGATTAATTAGTTTCTTCATCAGATTTGGAGAAGCATTAAATCACTTGCTCAACAATGGATCCTCTGCAGTGAATGGGTGCCGTCCAAACAGCTGATAAAAACATCACAATCCACAAGTAATCCACAACACTATCAATTAATGTGTTTTGAAGTGAAAAGATGGCCGTTTGTAAGAAAAAAAAATCCATAATTTTAGAGGTTTTTAACTACAAATTGTTGCTTCCAGCTAAAACACGAGTCCTCTCTCCATATTATTGCTTTCTACAATTAAAAAAAGTATTTATTTGAATCAGGAGAGAAATATGCACATATCAAACACTGATTATAAGCAAAAACAGTTTTAAACAAATATGTTGATGGATTTTGATTAAAACCAGTTAAAACATCTTAACGATGAATTTGTTTCTTATAAACACGAAGCTTTTCACTTTTCAAGACGTTAGTTGATGGACTGAAGTGGTGTGAATTATTTGTGTTATTGTGATGTTTTTATTAGACTCTCATTCTGACAGGACCCATTCACTGCAGAGGATCCATTGGCGAGTAAGTGATGCAATGCTAGCTTTACTACAACAACAAAATGAAGGGCAATCAAAACGATTCTTGCATTTAAACATCAAACATTTACTTAAAACATTTATTTATAGTGACTGTTAACACAGAGCGGGGTCAACAGCTCTGAGTAAACCACTAATGACTGCGTGTCATTGAGGAACACACACACACACACACACACACACACACCAAACAACACATTGAGGCAGACAGCTAACATCCTTTGCAGTCCAGCCTGACCTTCACAACAATGTGAAAGTTTTACACTCTACAAAAGTGTGTACAAGAACCCATGCAGGATCACTTTTTTAATATAAAACTCTTTTTATATATATTTTATGTCCCAGTTTGAACAAAAACAAATCATGATATATTTTATGTACAGTTCATAAATTATAATTCTGTCATGTACTCATCCAAACTTGCACAAAAACGATGTTATGGACTGACAGCCTCAGTCACTATTCACTTTCATTGAATGGGTTGGAAAATATACAATGAAAGCGAATGGTGACTAACTTCTATCACTTCAACACATTACAGGTTGCCATAATGTTCAGTAGATAACCTAGATTCAGAATAATATCTAACTCAAACAGTGATATGAAAAAAATTGCCCAAGATTAAAAGATTCACCTACAGTTCAAGTTCTATACTTTATTGATGTATTCCTTGTTCCTTCCTGACAACAAACACACAATCAAAAACATAATAATCATGTACAGGTGCATCTCAATAAATTAGAATGTGGTGGAAAAGTTCATTTATTTCAGTAATTCAACTCAAATTGTGAAACTCGTGTATTAAATGCACACAGACTGAAGTAGTTTAAGTCTTTGGTTCTTTTAATTGTGATGATTTTGGCTCGCATTTAACAAAAACCCACCAATTCATTATTCACAAACTGAGAGACCATTTTGAAGGCTCAGGAAACCTTTGCAGGTGTTTTGAGTTGATTAGCTGATTGGCATGCCACCATATTCTAGTTTGTTGAGATAGTGAATTTGTTGGCAGCTACTAAATGAATAAATACACGACTACATTACATAACAATGTAATGTAAAAATTACCTTATTATGATCTTGATTTTTTTTATTTGAATTTTAAGGTTTGAATTAAGTTGAATTATTTGAACTAAGGTGATAAAGTCTTTACAAAGTCTGTGGTAAACAATGTTAACATTTAATCCAAAAAGAAACATTCAGCAATTATAAATGAGTTGCTGGAGGTTAAATAAGTTTCTAATTGAATAGATTATAATACTCATTAAAGTTCAAAATATGATAAACAAGTAGCAATCATTTTGAATCCTGCAATGACTACATACATATGCTGTGTCACGCAAACACACGCGCACACACACACACACACACACACACACAAACACATTTATACAGTGCTGGGTAATTGCTGATTACATGTACCCTGGGTCAAGTCACCAGCTCACTGGTGTGTACATAAGTGGTTACATGCATTTCAGCCTAATTCAGGCCTAAAAAACCTTGTGAGACTAGCCTCGCTATCCATTTCTGCAGCGTTGAGAGTGGAGAAACAGCTTCACTGGGAATAATTTGGAGCAAGAAAACGTGTCTAATTTAGTTGAGTAATGCTGAGTAAAGCCAACGGTGAACAATGAAGCGCCGCACTTCAATAAGCGCTCGACTCGTATAGGAAGCCAATAAAAGCGTGAAACAATTGAGTCGCTGTAGATTGAGGGGAAACAAAAGCTCACTGAAAGCGCAATATTGCTATGCTACGACGGTCTCTTCCCCTCCGGGAGAATAGGGACACGATGCAGATGGTCAAGCAGCTCCAAACTCTATCTATCATACTTAAGAAAAACTATGTCTGTTCAACAACATGCAGGGATATTCTGAGGTTTACCGAGACGAAACGACATGACACGAAGGACCAGATCTGTCACCCTTACAACAATCTTTCTGACGGAGAGCTGCATGTGTGTGGCAACTTGGTTTTCATTAGAAGGACACGCTGTTGTTTAAGTGTAATTGTCGGCTGGGGACGCTGCCGCCTTTTCGTGAACAGAGACCTCAGGTGACACCGCATTAATAAATGATGGTGGAAAGTGAAAGTGCACTCTGAGGATCAGAGTTCACAGGTACTCTCAGAAGTTTGTGAGTGGATCTTCTCCGCTAAAACACAACAAACCGGATGATTTAGCTATTTCTAGAGACGGTAAAAGTCACACACACCTCTGCGGCGCTCACTGAAGTGGACTCTCATCAGGACCGCACTTACGCCCACCCTAAAATGCATTCAAAATCAGTTTAGTCCGTAAGGTAATTAACTCGCCTGAATAGATGCAAAGGCAGTGCTGTAACAAGTACTGAGAAATTATGCATAATTATAGGTTATGTTTCAAAAATTGACTTGATTAAAAGTCCTTTCAATTTTTATGCACACAATTTGTAAAGCAACTTTTTTCTTGATTATAAATATTGAAATCTGTCTCCTGAAATTGCAATTACATCATACTCCAATATGTAACCACTGTTGTTGTAATTTCGGCTGCATCTGAAATAGGTCATACTCTAGAAAACTGTACACTTTCAAGGACGCACATTTATTAAGTGTGTGGAGTAAATATAAGAGTTTAAAATATATGTACCCTTTAGCTGAATGATGAAGTTTACCCTCTTTAACTTTATGCTGTGTTCATCTGCTTCTTCCATTTGCTCTTTTTACATAATGTGTT
The DNA here is from genome assembly GCA_003573665.1 of Oxygymnocypris stewartii. Classification (NCBI taxonomy): domain Eukaryota; kingdom Metazoa; phylum Chordata; class Actinopteri; order Cypriniformes; family Cyprinidae; genus Oxygymnocypris; species Oxygymnocypris stewartii. Next base: position 66,547 of record QVTF01019866.1, on the reverse strand, counting down.
CTACTAGTTAGGTTTTAATAATTTTGTGTTATCTTTGGAATTGAAATATGGACTTTATAGTTGGATCATTGTGATCATACTTGTTTTGCTGATTTCAGTTCATGTCATAAAACCAGTAGTAGTAGTACTGACAGTGTCGTACAAACATGGCTAAAGATGTGAAAAGCAGAGGAACAGACAAACCGATTCAATTGAGTGATTAATTTCCCCTGGAACCGCTCCGATTGATTCAAACTTGTGACTTTGATTATGCCGTTCAAGCGATGGATTCACTATCGGGACTTCAGAGTAGGTTCGGAGTGGAACATAGTTTCCCCTTGAACTACACTTGAACCCTTCTTTCATACACTAGTACACTCAAGTGTACTTCAACTGGTAACTAAATACATTTTTCAAATGTAGAGATATGTTAAAAGCGCATTTTAGTTCATATTCATGGTGTTTCAAAAGAGCACCATTGAGTACACTTAAATTATCTTAAGTACTAAATAATAATTTTTAGTATATGAAGTACAAAATGATTGTCCAAAAATAGAGCACTTTAAGCACATCATGGAAGTGTACTTGTTTTTCACCTGGGTAGGCCCAACACGTAGTATGAGAAACATCCCCATCTCATGATGCATGCTTCACTGTCTTCACGGTGCACTGTGGCTTGAATTCAGTGTTTGAGGGTCGTCTCACAAACTGTTAGCAGACCCTAGACCCAAAAACAACAATCAGTCCACAAAATGTTGCACCATTTCTCTTTAGGCCAGTCAATATGTTCTTTGGCAAATTGTAACCTCTTCATTTTTTCAACAATGGGACTTTGCGGGGGCTTTTTGCCTATAGCTTGGCTTCACATAGGCTTCTTCTAATTGTTACAGTACTCACAGGTAACTTCAGATTTTCTTTGATCACCCTGAAGCTGATCATTGGCTGAGTCTTTGCCATTTTGGCTATTCTTTGATCCATTCAAATGGTAGATTTCAGTTTTCTTCCACTTCTTTATGGTTTTGGTTGGCATTTTAAAGCATTTGTTATCATTTTAACTGAGCAGCCTATCATTTTCTGCACTTCTTTACGTTTTCTCTTCTCTAATCAACTTTTAATCAAAATACGCTATTCTTTTGAACAATGTCTGGAACGACCCATTTTACCACACCTACTAGTAAAATATTTGCCATGTAGAAATATAATTTCTGCCAAAAACCGTGATTGATCTGGCTAGTGATGTTGGACTGCTATTATTTTGAACACAACTGTAATTAAAGGGTGTAGTATAAGTAGGCACATTAGGACGCAGCAAATCATTTACACAGTTCTGATCTAAATCAAATGATTCGCTATCTGTGCTCGATAGAAAGAAAATAGGCCTACACAAATAGCTTAGTATTTTTTTTTTTTTTATAGAACCACAGTTTCACTGGTGTAAAAAACTGTGGTTAATTTATGGTTAACTATAGTAACCATATTTTTTTTCTCATCTTTAGGGTGAATACAGTGATGCTTTATGACTAACAGAGCTTTGGATAGTTTCCATATACTTCTCTAGATCAATTTTGAATAAAGAAAAGAACGGTTTAGAGACAGATTTCTGGTTATGTATGTGAAATTGACCTGGCAGGAAACACACATTAATTAAGTTACATTTTCCTATATTCTCTTTTGAGTAGTCAAACAATCCAAAGAAAACATCTTTAAAACAGGAAGAAAGGTCACTTACAAAATGAGATTAGATGAACATTAAACAAAATCTGACCAAAATGTCTCTGTGTTGGGTACATACTGACAAAAAAATGTATATAATGCACTGAATGCACTGTAAGTCTCTTTGAATAAAAGCTTCTGCTTCTTCCTCAGAAGAGTGATAAAAACAGCAACTCACTTCAATGTCTGAATGTTCTAATTATGTTCATAAGCTTTATGTGAATCTGTTACCTCTTCATATTTAAGGAGAGAACTATAGTTTAAGTTGGACACTATGACAATGTCCCTACCAATATCCAGCCACTACTACACTTTCCTTCGCAATCATTTTAATCAAATAATTATATGTCTGTTATGTCCATTCCGATGCCAAAATCAAACCCACGGCATTTTTCATATATTAAATACTACGTGTTTTTATTATGGTATTGGATACATGAACGATTAGGAAACAAAATTAGTTTGATCCATAACCATAACTCATAGCCAAACCTGTGCTAAAAATGTTAAAAACATAAAAAAACCTTTTCTGAAGACTTGCCAACAGAATGAAAGCATATTAACAAAAAAATACATGATTTTATGTTTAAATGGCACTGGGATCAAATATGGCTGGTTTAATGGTTTTCAGAGGGGTCATTTTTGTTTGTAAGGTCCTGAGTGTGCTTTTTATAGCTATTGTGAAATACATTAATGAAAGGATATGAGGGTCAAATATTACAATTCCAATAAAAAAGAAAACAAGATTTGCTTTTTGCATTAATACAGCCAAAAATTTCTAAACGCAAAAAGTCCCCTAGGATGCACAAGGGTTAAAGACCCCATTCAATTGCTTTTAGTCAGTTTTCCCAGAAGACAAATACTATGATTTGCAGATGCATTTAATTAGTCAGTGTTTAGGTGCACAATATATCATATAACTAAAACACATTAAACTGCAAGCCAAAGTTTAATGAGGGTCTTTAACAATTATAGTGAATTACAATAACTCAAAAGATGACTTTTCTGGTTGTTTAGTTGTCACTTGAAGCATACATATGATTATGAATATGCATTGACATGAATTTGATTTACATGTATGAATATACTGTATATTATGTTCTGCATACACAATTTAGCAGTGACTGTAGTGAAGTCTTAGCATGTTGATCAGCGAATGCTAATTTACAATCTCCTGATCTATGAATGCCCTGAAATTCAAGCTTCCAAATAATTTCCTAGTTTCATAATTTTCCCTCAGTTCCCTAATGACCCAGAACAGGTATTATGCACTGAGAATGAATAATCACTATAAACTTTGAGCGGCTCTTTGAAAGAAAACAAAACAATCGCATCTCCGAAATGAATTATGAACATGTTTCACTGGAGGGAATTAGGTCTGGAATATTTAGTTCAAGCTGCGTTTAACGACAGGCTTTCAATGTTAAATGAGAAATGAAGCTTGGCTCTAACTACCTTCTCACTTTTAAACCCACTCAATGTGAGGTCCTCGTGAGATTGAGGCAGCCTTTTTATGACACGCTTTGCCAATGTTGACAACAGCTCTCGGAAACTCACATTACCACCCACAACTATCGTCAGCCAGGTCCGTAAGAGCACGGAGACTAACAAACAGAGGCCGGGTCAAAACCGAGTGCCTATACTCTCGCTGGATCCCTTTCTAAATGGTACAGCATGCTTTTAAAGCCCAGGCACATCTTAACACAAACAAAAGTAACCCGTACTTAGCATTCCTTGAACAACAGCTACAAATCTAATACTGTTTAGACTTTTTTGTAGAGGTTTATGAGGAGCACTTGAGCATTTGTTATGGTCGTTGCATGCATATGTCATCATGACTTCCTCAGACTGGTTAGTTTGCACAGAAGTTTGTTTCTGAAGACAAATTGAATTCCTAATAATAAGGTATTACACAAAGACAGAGCAGACTCTTTGAAATGCACATTTCAGTTGCGAGTAGAAATGGCCTTTCATTCATTCCCTTATCAAGTAAATCAGCAGAAACTAGAGAACTTCCAAGCTTTTACCTCTAATCAAGTTAGAAATGTATTACATACGGAGACTTTAGGGAGATGCAGACTTTTCAAAGTCATTTGTGTTTCCATTAAAGTCTGCCGGCCGTGCAGAAGAGAGCAGAAGAAGAGGCAGCAGAGTTTAGAGTCGCTAAATTATACGGCACCATTTCATGGAAATAATTCAATACATTTGGCATTACAGTCTAAAAACAAAACTTTTGACTTTATTTACCCGCTCTCAAGTCGTTCCAAACTTTCAGTGGACGACAAAAAGTGAATTCTTTAAAACTATCCTGAACGTGAAGGTGGATGAGGGCTTTAAAAATGACAGAAGAAACAACAAAACTTCCATTTCCATCGTCACAAAGGGTTTTATGACGTTTTTTAGTGTAGTTCGCCTACATTTCGCTTTTTACTTCTAGTAATACAAAGATCCATTGTTTTGATTTGTTGCGATGCCCAATGTGTGAATGAATCAATCTTTCGAGTTAAATCTTTTCAATGAATCAACTGATCCAGTTTACCAGTCCGTTTGAACGATTCGTTCACAAATCAAACTGACGTGTGTTTCGTCACCAGTTCCAGCGTTACCAATAAAGTTCAATGGAACTTGAGATCATAATTAGTTAACAATGCTTTTGGGAAACGCACCCCCGATCGGATTCTCAAAATCAATTCCTACTCATCTGATTATTAGTGAATTTTAGTGATGTTGGTCTGTTTTGCACACAAAGCTACTTCAAAATACATGGATTATAGCGCAAAAGACAAACCATTTTAATGATTTTTTTAAGGAATGTTCAACATTTGTCTGATTTATGAATCATTCTTTTGAGTCGAATATATTCAGTAAATTTGATTGATCCAGTTCACAAATCCAGTCTAAATTACACATTCACAAATCAAACCGATCGTCTTCTCAAAATAATTGATTGATTTGGTAATTAGTTAATTTTAGTGCTTTTGGTCTGTTTCACATACAAAGCTATAGTGCAAAAAAAATGTTTATGATTTTTAAGAGCTTTTGCATCCTTTTTGAAGATGAAAAACTCTGATCCACATTTGTTGTTATTAGAAGAAAAGCATAACATTCTAAATGTGTCTGATTTGTGAATGAATCTTTTTGGTAAATCAATTGATACAGATCACAAAGCTAGTCTGAATGATTTATTCACAATTCGAAATGATTTGATTCTCAAAATCAACTCTTATTCATCTTATTCATAATTTTGATTTGTTTATCACACGAATATAGCTCAAAATTCAAATTTTTATGGAACTTTTTGCATCATTTTTGAAGCTTAAAAATTCAGGTTCACATTTATTGTTATTAGAAAAAAAATATAGTTTATTTGTTCTACAAAAGAAAAAGTCATTCAGATTTGAAATATGATGAGAGTGAGGAAATTATGGCTGAACTTCCTTTTTGGGTGAACTATGCCATTAAATTGATCTGAATATGGAATTTAATCAAACTATGAATATTAATTAAACTCTTTGTCAGCAAGTGTCCCTGACCAATGACCTCTGTGAGATGTGACCGTAAATATTTCAGAAAACATCTCTTGAGAAAGTATCTCTCCTGATTCCTGCCGCGCTGGGATTTGAATTAGAATGGCAAATGAGACAGCAGATGTTACACCATCACATGCTCGGGGATGTTGGGGTCACAAACAAGTCAACCTTCTCACAGTGGTCATCGTCTGGACAACAGCTGACTGCGGGATTGTGTGTGTGTTGGAAGGAGTAATGCTGCCTTCCAACAGAACAAAGAAAAACAGTGCAAAACATAAGAAAACAGGCCACCCTTTACACCTGACATGAACACGTGTTTGCAGTGATGCAGTTACAGATGTTAAAAGCCAAGTATAATAGCACTGTGATCCGGTCACTGATTATTTGGGGGGAATCAACAGAATGCATCTAAGTAATAGTTTAAACAAGCTGATCGCAAAAGTGTGTGTGTGTATATGTGTGTGTGTGTGTATGTGTATATATGTGTGTGTGTGTATATATATATATATATATATATATATATATAATTGTTTTTATTATTTTATTTTTTATAAATAATATAATTTAATGTGATTTTTGCACAGGTAATCAAGATCCATCACACCGTGTATACAGTGGTGGTCAGTAACGAAGTAAAACTACTTCGTTACTGTACTTAAGTACATTTTTCAAGTATCTGTACTTTACTGGAGTAGTTTTATTTTGAGTAACTTTTACTTTTACTTCACTACATTCCAAAGCATAAGATCGTACTTTTTACTTCACTACATTTCATAAAACATATCGTTACTCCTTATAATACATCACGTGCTCCGAGACGCAGAAGCGGCGTCTGATTCATGAACAAACTGATTATTTTCAATGAACCTGTTCAATCGGTTCGCAAATCGCAACAAACGATTCATTGACGAATTGCAATGATCCGATTGCAGCTGTTCTCGAGTCGAAAACTCACTGATTCAAATGATCCGTTTTGAGCGAGTCTTCTTCAGTGAACTGAACTCACAAGTAAAGAACCGGGAGATCTCGTGAGCGCGCGCTACTGATGTTGCGAAAAGTAAGTTACTAGTGTCGAATTTTAGTATTCATTATTGTAACTGAAAATAATATTTAGGTCAAAACTGTCAGTTGTTTGTGAACGAAATCTGCTGTAAAGGGTGATCTATTTAAGCCCACTGAAATGCTTGAATGCAGACAGATCAACATCAGTGTCTCTAACGTTATGTTTTAGGTCAAACAACAAAATATTAAAATAACACAGATTAAATAAAATAACTCATGCACGTTCATATTCCCCGCTGCTGTAACGTTAGCAGTTTTATTAAAATGCTATGCATTTAGACCTATGTGACGTCTGTTTTTATATTGTTTATCAACAGTATACATTTTTATATTGTTTAGATCAACTAGCCCAGTAGACAGATATGAATGTTTATTCATAACCATACTGAAAATAAGTAAATATTGTTAGCTGATGCTAACTGTCTAGCTAACAAGCTTGCTGGTGCTAAGTTGAGGACATTTTTAGATATAAAGTCCAAATATCTTTATTCAGCCACCTAGATAGATTCCATCTGAGGGAAAAAGAAAGGATGTGATGCTCAGAACATAGTAACTACAGTAATTATCAGAGTGGGAAGTGATGCCCTCCGGGGGCATTGGGCCAGGGGTGTTTTTACACCACAGACAAGGTTTGAGAAGAAAAAAAATCATTATGAAAATATAATAAGATTTTCCTTAAAATGTTCTTCCTAATTTCAGGCCTAATTCTCATGTCATATATAACTGACATTCTGCAGAACAACAAGTTCTAAAACACTTTTTTTCTTCCTGGTGAAGATTAGATGGTGAAATCTGTTTTCTCTCAGGTACATGGCAGTGTAAGCTTCACAGTGAACATTACTACATCACTCTCATCAACGTAGTCCATATCAACAAAATATATATCTTGACTCTATATAGTGGTTATTTTGGGAAAAACCCAGGTATTCTGGGCAGTAGGATTATACAAATATGTGCTAATATAAAATTAAATAAAGTAGTCTATATAAAATTGCAAAATAAATCTGTCTATCAGTACTTTTTTACTTAAGTACATAAAAAATGTAGTGCTTTTGTACTTTCACTCGAGTAAAATTGAAAAAGCAGTACTTTTACTTTTACTGGAGTAATATTTTATCATACGTATCTGTACTTTTACTCAAGTACTTGATCTGTGTACTTTGCCCACCACTGCGTGTACATGGGTTGGGATGCAAGGTGTATCTGCAATCCAGCTACAGAATTTCCAGATGTGAATTAAAAATGAATGCCAAGTGCAAAGGGGCCCTTAATGACCGCCATCTATCATGAAATATCTGTCCATTTCTAAATACTACACCTGTTGAGTCCCCCTGCCTTTCATACGAGGGACATAAATACCAGATATACAGAAATGTCTGGGACAAATTTGTCAGTGTCCTGAGCATCAGATGCAGTTTTTATACAAATTTGGTTGTGTCTGCAAATGAGTTCAGTCAACTGCATTTCTGGCATATTTCTGTGGCATATTTTTGATCGATTTTAGTCTCTTTACAATCTTTTTCAACTTTACAATGGAAGTGGATAGGGCCATTTTTTAAAGTTAAAGGGAGAAATGTGAAGCTTATAATTTCATAAACGCACTTAGATACATTCTTCTGTTAACCTGTGTATTATCTGAGCTGTACAAATGCAAATCACCAGATGATTTAGGGTTTTATTGTTAATAGCATAACACTGTCATAGTGGCACAGTTATAAACTTGGATATAACTTTACACAGGAAATATTATTAAGTGTTCTTTCACTTAGGGACAGTTCACTCAAAAATGAAGATTTGGTCATCATTTACAGTCTCTGATTGGCCATTGCATTCATAAGATCAACATTGTGATTGGTTATAATGCTCACTGATGCAACAAAATATAAAAAATACACAACATATAAAAAGCAATCTGATGCAACATGCTCTGTAAATCCAATAATCGCACTTTACATTCATTTTCAATTAATCGCGACAGCTGTAATATATTTGATTTAATTGTGCAGGGGCAATTTTTGCACCTTAGTCTTGAATTTGGGAGCAGGTTTTGTTAATTTTGGTGGCACTTTTGCCACAAGGCCTGTTACTGAGTAACTAAACACACTCCACATACATCTGTAATACACTAATATATGAAGATTGTGCCCCACAGTATAAGACCGTAAGTGAGCTGAAAACATATTTGGAGAAAGCAGTCGCCCAGGCAGCCTCTGGCCGGTTCACAGGAGTAAAGTAGTTACCTCACTTACTAAAAGAAGATTAATGTTTTATCCCTCACACCCAATAGTGCTTTGTCTCAGAGCGCTGCAGATGATAAAAGTTCCCTGTGCTCGCCCTCTAATCAGTTTAGCTCATTTCTAATAGCAATGGTTGACTGATACAAAGAGGAACTTTGATTGATTACCTGCCGCGGATGTTCTCGAAACGCATTTGCTTCCTCGCTCACGTAAACCATAGCGCAGCATCAGGAGAGGCCTTTGAGTCATCACCGGCACAGGTGATAGTTAAACCCTCATCTCAAGTCCAGCGTGAAAGCCGAGTGTGATATCAGACCCAGTCGGGCACAAAGGGTCTAAGTTTGGCTGGTTAGCGCTGACCTGTTAGCCTTTACTGGTGGAGGGTTCTCATTCAGAGCGGTGTTGATAAAACTATAATTATTACAAAATATTTACATTCACTGAAATAAAATTTAAACTTTAGATGAAAAACTTGATTTCAGTTAGGCCTAAGTTTGAGTAGGCTATACTAAAATTACTAGAACTTATCACCAGAAATATAGAAAAAAACACAACATTTATAAAAATTAAAAAGCACTTAAAAATGACTGACACTTAAAATAAAATCAAAAAATATTCAAAGTATTAATACATATTATAATATAATGAATACTAAAATGATCTTCATTCACTGAAATAAAGCTACAATATAAATATTAGATGAAAAAACGTAACAGAAATTAAATATGTTCAAATACTAAAATTACAAAAACTCAAACTGACAAAAAAAATACAGCTAAATAGAAAACCACTCCAACAAACTAATAAAAAAATACAAAAACACAACACATTTCTTCAAAGAAAATGAAAAAAAAAATGAAAAAAGGCTAACTCAAAGAATTAATAAATACTAAAATCTTTTTCACACAAATTAACACACACAAAAAAAAAAGAATAATATCGCGGGCCGTGGGGCAAAAGTAAATGTTGCATTATATCCAACTATAGTTGAAATTAAATATGAAAGGTCATCACAGGCCATCTTTGGCCAGGGGGCACTGGTTTGGCCATATTCATACTAAAATAACTCTTATTTATAGTAGACTTCTCAATTACGTCTTGTATCAACTTTCTCGAGAGAAATGAAAATAGGAATAAACACAGGAATCTGTTGACATACAGCTAGTCAATGAATGTGAACAGCAGCTCAGGTTGTTTGGTATTCTTCTGAAACTCTGAGGAGTAATTATGGGCCCTTTCACGTCAGTGATCTTGAACACTGCGTTACAATGAGGCAGATTAAACAAGAGCAAACTATTCTTGTTTTTGGCTTAATGGTGCTGATACTGAAGTCATGTGATCGTATAGTTTCTTTTAACTTCTAGCGATTGTATTTAGTCTTCAGAATTCATGAAAGTTGTGTTTAATTAGTGATATTATATAAACCACACTCTCAGAAATAAAGGTACAAAAGCTGTCACTGGGGCGGTAGATTTTCCAAAGGTACATGTTTGTTCCTAAAGGGTCCATTTTTGTACCTTAAAGGTACATATTAGTATTTAAACTGTACTAATATGTAACAGTATAAAAGTGTACCTTAATGTAACTATTACTCTTAATATTTTTCTCAGTCATTTCACTTATTACGCCAAGCATTGCCAATATATATCTTAACTTGTTTAGCACCCTAAATTCCATCTTCATTTGTGCATCTAAGGAAATCAATTTGGAATATTAAAAACATTTTCAGAATTTTTGACTGCCATGGTCTGAAGATTATCTGATGAAAATTTTGAGAAAATGTAATACACGCTAAAGCATGAAATCACAAAAGAAGACCCTTGAAATCACACTAGAGGACTTAACAGCAGCATTCAAGTATGTCTTTTTATTAAAGCTTATAGCTGTTATTTAGTCAAGAGCAGTGAGTAATTTTCTGATTGTATTTTTTTATTTGCTGTAATGTAGTAAATTATTGCTTGGTTCATGCCTAATGCAATAACTAATGTTAATGCATTAATCCTTATTGAAAGTATTACCACAACTTTCACTGCACTGTTCTTTGTGCTGCTTTAGACTCCAAATTTCAGTGCTTTAGAACAAAAAACTTTACTTGATTATAAAGTGGCTAAACAATGCTCAGTGCCTCAGGATTCAGTGTTCCTCATAATTTGATGCAGGCACACAGAAAACGGTTTGTGTTTGTTAAGAAGTGGACACGAATGACGTGACTGGACTGACTGGATGGCTTTACCGAGTGGAAGCCGGTGCCTGTTATGCTGAGAATGAATCAAATGTAGGGCTGTAGCAAAATTATCAGTGATTTTGTAATCAGAAACTGTTTGTATATGTGCCTCTTGAGACAGAGAGGGAGGGAGGGAGGGAGGGGGGGGCTGGTGGAGCTTGCAAATGGTCCAATGCGGTCCAATCCCAAAACAATGATCAGTGTGTCGCCTCAGTGATGAGGGAAGATCGAGCCATCAGAATATGACAAAAATATACAATACATAAAATCGTGTTTGTTTATACATTTAACTCTTTCCCACCATTAATGGAATTTTCCAGCTTTCCATGTTTTCACAGTTCTACGGTGTTACATTTCTGGATAAAACACAGAAAGAAGTGTCTGCAGATCCATATGCAAAATTATTATTATTTGTTGTGTAATAAAAATTGGAAACATTCAAGTGTTTATAAGAAAAAAAAACATGAAGCTAGAATATCCTAAATATCTCCTTATATGTTTGATTTATTTATTTTTTTGTGGAAAAGGTCTCCGTAAAATGGTTTGGAATTTCACAAATCTTTCTGAATTTTTAACTATTAGGGTCTAAAGATTATCTGTCCAAAAGTCATTTTTTTTCACGCTTAATGGAAAAATTACTCGCTCTCAGGTTGATCCAAACTCGTATTCATGGCGCTTTCATTGGGTTTTCGTGTAATTTCTTTAGAATTTCAAAACTCTTTTTCAGAATTTGATTACCAAGGTCTAAAGATAATTTGTCCAAAATTGTAGAAATTTCTAATTAAAATGTTAATAGAAAAAATCTAACAAAATGGCACATAAGAAACATGGCCGATCTTAAAAAAAAGATGAAAGTAAATAATTTTAAAGATCCACCAGAATGTGACAAAATCATAAAATGCATATTGTTAGTACATTTAAAGAAACAGTTGAATTGAACCCAAAATTGAAAATGGTCATCTTTTACTCACTCTTATTTTGCTCCAAACTCATTTTAGTACATTTTTGTCATTTTCATAATGGAAAATGTTTCAGGAAAATGGTTTGGAATATTACAATTTTTGACTGCCAAGCTCTGAAGATTATCTGATCAAATCATTGAGAATATTGGATGAAAAATGTCAGGGGAAGTGGCATATATAAAATATGACCAACCTTAAAAAACATGAGTATCAAATGATTTTAAAGATCCACTAGAGTATGAAAACAAAAACAATGCACAAAACGTCGTTTTTACATTTAAAGAAACCATTTACCCCAAATATGGAAATTCTATCATCTTTTATTCACTCTTATGTTGCTCCAAACTTGTTTTCATGGTGTTTTTGCTTGGCTTGACAGCATTGGTTCTCTTATGAATTTCAATATACGGATATATTCGATATATTCATCCTCCATTCCTAATGAACAGAAGAAAGTAAGTTACACAGGTTTAGAAAAACAAGAGAGTGAGTAAATAATGATAGAAGTTTAATTTAATAGGATGAGCTATTCCTTTAAAAAACACTCCCTCTTCCAAAGGCAATGACAGACTGGTAATAATGACATGCACGTGTCTGAAACTCTGTTTCAAAGAGTTTGTTCCCTGCAAAGTTCAAACACACATTCATATGACTTCATTCAGCAAGCCCTCAGCATCCTAGCAGAGCGTCCCAAGCCGCAGTGATTGAAATCTAATTATTGGCAAATGAATTCATCTCCGAGTCCCTGCCAGTGATTGCTTCCTCATTGCAAGTCCATCTGGACCAACGAAGCGTCTCTTTCACGCCGAATCCTCAATGAGTTCTCTTACACGGCCCACGCCGCGCGTCGTCTCACGCATCCCTGAGCTCTTGTCCAAGCCACATCCAGCAGTGGGCCAAGGTTTATAATCTGCCACAAATCCCCCGGCGCTCCTGTACATGTCAGGCTGTCATAATCTCTTCTACATGGGCTGTCAAGTGAAGGGTCTTGTTTTCTGTCATGTGCGTGGAGGATGTTGGATTTTCTGTTTTGCATCAGTATGAGTGCGCTAGTCATCTTAACACATTTGAGACAAGCTACACACTTGTCTGAAAATATCAAGCGGCTGTGTCAACTCACATACTGATACTACATACTTAAATGTATATATTTCTCTGGTGATGGGAAAGCACTAAAGAGGTTTTTGATAACAGATAGCTGGCCTTTGAACTTTGAGCTGAGCTGTAATGTCAAATTCAATAGGAAAATAGTCCAAGAAAAGTAAATGTAACACTTTTAAGTTGCCTCATAAACAGAATATGGTTCTAGTTAATGTTCAAAAGTTTGGGGTCATGTTTTTTTATGTTTTTGGAAGTGAGTCTCTTCTGTTGTCCAAGGCTGCATTTATTTAATACAAAATAAAGTAAAACAGTACTATTGTGAAATATTATTACAATTCAAAATAACTGATTTCTAATTGAATATACTGTAAGAATGTAATTTATTCTTGTGTTCAAAGCTGTATTTTCAGCATCATTACTCCAGTCTTCAGTGTCACATGATCAATCACAAGTCATTCGTATGTGCTGATTTGCTGCTCATATATATTTCTTATTATCATTTGTTATTTTGTAACATTATAAATGTCTTTACGGTCACTTTTAATTAAATCTACAGTTGGTTTAATAAAACATAACTTGCTTAAATAATCTTGTATCATTCTTGTTGAACAGACCTAATCTAATTGTGTTGAAAAGGTTGCCTTAATTAAGTTAATTAAACAAAATATTGTTTGGCTTTAGCATCAGTTTAAATTCATTAAAGGCAGGGTGAGTGACTTGGTTCAAAAACATTTTTTGTTTTGCTCGTTGAAATTATCTTTACATCAGAGATGGAAAGTAACAAATTATATTTACTCGTGTTACTGTAATTTAGTATATTTTTTGTGTACTTATTTTTAAAATCTGTAATTTTTCTTAAGTATATTTTGTTTGAAGTATTGTAATTCGCTACATTTTAAAACACATTAATTACTGAGTAAAAAAAAAAAGCTCCTTGGAAACTACTGCAGTAAATAACATGCAGGAGAACAAACTGGCGCTAAAATCACAAGAAAGATGCAGACGAACAAGACATGCGTTATGGTGCAGAGCCAGCTGAAAAACCCTTATAAAATCTCAACATCACCCCTTCACAAGCATATAGAGGTAAGGTAAATGCTTGCATCGTTTCATTTTTTTTTTTACAACATTCAATAAACAAGAAGTTAATTAAGAGACTTGCGTTTTAGACACAATATTGCCTGTTTTTGCTCTATTTCAACAACAAAAATAATTCCAAACACAGCCACCGAAGCACAGTTTTGCCTCTCTGAGCAACATGACGGTGTTTCGTTCCTGAATGAATCAACTGTTTCTGAAGATCAGAATGAGCTATTTGTTATAGTGACAGAAGCTCCACAGTACAACAGCAGAAACACAATATACAATACAGACAATTATGTGTGAGGTCTGACATGTACAAATTTGAAATATGTGTGGTGAATAAATAATGTATAATAGTGTTGTGTGTTCCAGGTTTAATGTCAGGTGTTCATGAGATGGATTGCTTGGGGAAAGAAACTGTTTCTGTGTCTGGTTGTTCTGGTTCTCAGAGCTCTGTAGCGTTGACCAGACGGTAACAGTTCAAAGAGGGAGTGTGCTGGATGTGACGGGTTCAGAGTGATTTTTACAGCTCTTTTGCTCACTCTGGATGAGTACAGTTCCTGGAGAGGGCCGCAGCCCTGCAGAGTTTAGTTCCAACCCTGCTCCAACACACACACCATGTAGTTTTCAAATAAGCCTAAATGATTAGTTTAGCTGGATCAGATGTGTTTAATTAGGGTTATATCTAAACTGTGTAGGGCTGTGGCCCTCCAGGTACTGAGTTTGACACCTTTGGTCTATCCCATTTTTGCCTCCCTCCCATTGTTAAAATGTAACTAAGTACTTTTTACTCAGAGTACATTTTAAATGAGCTACTTTTTACTTTTACTTGAGTAGATCTTTAGACTGGTACTTTTACTTAAGTGAAATGTCATTAATGTAATGGTACTTTTACTTGAGTAGAATATTTTCGTACTCTTTCCATCTCAATTAATTAAGTGGTCTATATGTATTCATATCATCTCTGGAAGGTGTAGGAAGATAAAATGTTCATCCAATCACATTCATCGATCCAAGGATTGTGATAGGCTGTCCTGCCTGCCTGTCAAAGTATGTATTTGCATACCTCCGCTCATCTTGTTCAAGCAGACACCATACGTCATCAGCACATTCATTACGCTATTGCAGACCGAGCAAGAATGGGATGCGCTATTATTGTAATACTAAGCACTTCGTACTGTAATGTTTTCTCACCGGTGAATGAGACATGAGTTAATGACAGTGTTGCATTCAATCCTCCAGCAACGCCATCTCTCGTGTCACAGGTTAGCCTCTGGTCTGTCGGTGCGCATGAGGCATGGCGTTGGAGAGTAATTTGCAGGGAGAGTGGGATCTTATGCTTTCAAAACTAGCCTGCTATTGCTAGCCTCTCTGAAATCATTTAAAACTTTAACAATTCATTATAAAGTTCATATCTTAAGGGGTGTTTACGTCACCAAACTTTTTATTTTTTCGAAAACACAAATGTAATTATTTTCTGTTTTAGAACGTTGTTATGTAAATGCACCCTTACTGTGGACACAGCTGTTGATTGGCTGGTTCAGCGCATTTCATTCGGGTTTGAAGTTTGAACTAATGCTATATGAATACAGTCAAATTTGGGATATTCATAACTAATGGGGAACATTCTCAGAACTTTGGCTAACCTTCTGCATGGCAATGGTTTCTCAAAGTTACGGACAAACATTCTTCCAGTAACATAAATAGACTGTTCATTTCAAGTTATCTGGTCATTACAATAGCACAAAAAACAGTATTTAGTACATTGTGCATTAAATGTTATTCTTCTAAAACATTTTTTAAATGTTACTACCACAATGTTTGCTAAATGATCAAATGTAATGTTCCCTTAACCCTCATATAACCAATAAAAAAGCCTTGTAGAAATGTAGAAATACTGTTTTCATAACCTAAACTAAAGGGACCATTTATTTAAATCGTCTTAGAACATCTTTTTGTAACCTGAGGTTGGACTTGACATCCTACCAGAAACAAAACAGCATTTTACTTGGCAAATGTTTTGATGTTTTTTTATAAAGACATCTCTTAGCTGCTAAATTGCAGAGGATAATCAAAGCAATGCATTTTAGCAAATTAGCATTTGTTAGCAGGTGTACAATTATCAATAGAAGAACCTGCTGAACAGGTTTTATTATCATGTGTTTGTGGGAACTTTGACTCATTGATGCATTTTATTTGCTTAAGTCAATTAGCTGTGTACATGATACATCCGTCTTTTGCAGAAAAATCAGAGTGCGAGATTTCCTCTTGCATTTCAATTCAGAAATAATTCAGGTGTCATTCAGTGGCACTGTTTTTTAGTAGGATATTCCAGCAAAAACTCTGCAGGTAGACGGATCTCCAGGACTTAAAACCCCTGCTGAGTGCTTTAGATATTTAAAAGATGAACTTCATTACGTAACCTATCAGATTTGGGCTTTAAGATGGATTGCTGCAGTATATCTACCACAACATATTTCCTACACCTTAGCGTCTGGATTTAAAAAGAATTGAAAAAGTCTGTTCCATATTTCAAAATGAGCAATATAATCTATCCTGATACCTGACAGTCCACTCGAATTGAAGGCAACACTAGGACAGCACTATTTCAGAACAGGGATTCTCATACTCCTAAATAATCCACAATGAGCAGCATGCAGCATAAAAAAGGCATAAAAAATTAGTGATGTTTGTTCCTTGGCAATTGAGATTACCGCTGACACAAGAAGGAGCAAGTGTGATACGCCTCTGTGCAGTTTTATGTTTTATAGCACTCGAGGGAGATATTGAGCGACGACTATGAACCCCTCAGAGGAAAGGAGAGAGTAATGGTTGTTCTCCCATGGGTGGCACATCTGTTTGTGGGCAATAACGCAATCAAAAATTAATAAACAAGACACATTTCAGCGGTTTGTTAGAATGAGAGATTCAATCAGAAATCTTGATTTGCTGGTGGTGACCTTTCGATGTAACCCCCATAGACGATCTGGTGTGAACAATGGGTAAAAGTATCTAAAATGAATACGCCTAGAAAGGAATTTCTTGAGAAACAGAGATCCCTAGTGGAAAGATTCGGGAAGTGCATTGCAAACCATAGATCAACTATGGATCATACCTTACAGCAGAATTTGTAAATACTAGTTTATAACTACTGATGTCACAGCTGGCATCAAATTGCACAATTAATGTGGACTTGCCATATTTGGATTTCTAAAGTGGTCGAATCAACTTAAAGGAATAGTTCATCCAAAAATGTATATTTACGCACCCTCAGGCCATTGAAGATGTAGATGACTTTGCTTCTTCATTGGATCAGATTTGGAGAAATTTAGCATTTAATCTCTTGCTCACCAGTGGATACTCTGCAGTGAATGGGTGCCGTCAGAATGAGAGTCCAAACAGCTGATAAAACATCACAATAATCCACAAATTGGGCCAAAATACAAATATCCATAATGATGTTTCCACTAGTGAAAAGGTCCATCTTCTCTTGTTGTCTCACATTAAAATCCACCGACATATTTGACTGTTTTTGCTTGTAAACCGTCTTTGAACTGTGCAAATTTCTCTCCTTATTCAGACTTGCCATGATTTTAATGTAAAAACACAGTAATTACTTCTTACAAACACAGTTTTTTTTTTTACTTCACAAGATGTTAATTAATGGTCTTGTGTAGTGTGGATTATGTTTTTATCAGCTGTTTGGACTCTCATTCTGACGGCACCCATTCACTGCAGAGGATCCATTGTGGGCAAGTGATCTAATGTTAAATTTCACCTAATCTTTTCTGATGAAGAAACAAACACATCTTCATCTAGAATGCCATGAGGATAAATTTTTAGCAAATGTATATTTTTGAGAGAAATAGTCTGCAATAAAAGAAGGACCAAACATACGTTCATGGTTTTAGATTTCCGACAGAGTTTAGGTGTTATATTTTGGAGCATATAGCTTCACCTTGTACAGTAGATGCTAAAATAGGTAATACATTTCCAAAGTACAGTAGATTTAAAATGAATAGATTTGACCCACCAATAATCTTATCTAAATATGAATATCTAGTTCATATCTCTCATATCTAAATAGAAAAAAAGTGTAGTTGCACAAACAAGTAACACTCCTGAGTTAAACACAGCTGATCTGATGTGAAAAGGCTCATAAGGTGTAATTTCTAGTGATGACTATCACTTAAGCACTGGTACTCATAACAACAGCTCAGTGCCTGCAGCACATGCACAACAAACATTTTTAAAAAAGCACTTAAATAAGCTCCACTTTTAACACCGTCAACCCGGACACCCTTCAGAATAAACTGACACAGCTCTCCATCCCCACCTCCGTCTGTCAGTGGATCACCAGCTTCCTGACAGACAGACAGCAGGTAGTGAGGCTGGGAAAATACACATCTAGCACCTGCACGATCAGCACTGGAGCTCCTCAGGGCTGTGTTCTCTCCCCACTGCTCTTCTCCCTGTACACCAACGACTACACCTCTAAAGACCCCTCTGTCAAGCTCCTGAAGTGTGCAGACGACACCACACTGATCGGCCTCATTCAGGACGGTGACGAGTCTGCTTACAGACAGCAGGTTAAGGATCTGGCTGTCTGGTGCAGTCTTAAAAACCTGGAGCTTAACACACTCAAAACTGTGGAGATGATCGTGGACTTCAGGAGAAACCTCCCGCCCCTCTCCCGCTTCCCCCCCTCATCATGAACAGCACTGTGAATGCAGTGGAGTCATTCAGATTCCTGGGCACCACAATTTCTCAGGACCTGAAGTGGGACAATCACATTAAGTCCATGATGGAAAAGGCCCAGCAGAGGCTGTACTTCCTTTCGCCAGCTGAGGAAGTTCAACCTGCCTCAGGAGCTGTTGATACAGTTCTACTCATCAAAATCCATGAATCCATCCTCTGCACATCAATAACTGTCTGGTTCAGCTCAGCTACCAAATCTGACCTCAGAAGACTATGGAGGGTAGTCCGGACTGCTGAACGAATCATTGTTACAACCCTCCCCTCTCTCCAAGAACTGTACTCATCCAGAGTGAGCAAAAGAGCTGTAAAAATCACTCTGGACCCGTCACATCCAGCACACTCCCTCTTTGAACTGTTACCGTCTGGTCAACGCTACAAAGCTCTGAGAACCAGAACAACCAGACACAGAAACAGTTTCTTTCCCCAAGCAATCCATCTCATGAACACTTGACATTAAACGTGGAACACACAACACTGTTATACATTATTTATTCACCACACATTTCAAATTTGTACATGTCAGACCTCACACATAATTGTCTGTATTGTTTTTGCTATTTTGTACATTGCTTATTTGTATATTGTTCTTTTGTTGTCTGTGTCACTATCATTCTGTTGCACTGTGGAACTTCTGCCACTATAAAAAATTCCTCGTATGTGTAAACATAGCTGGCCAATAAAGCTCTTTCTGATTAAGAATAATGATTAAAGACAGGATACAAGAGGGAAAGTAGGGTCAAAAAAGAAAAGACAAGGCAACGAAAGTAGAAAGGAAGAAAATTAATAAGAGAATGATTTAGGGAGGAAAGAGGATGAAAAAGATAAGGATGGAAAGATGTGAAAAAAAAGAAACCAGCAAACAAAGATATCACTTTTACATTTTTGCATTTAGCAGACGCTTTTATCCAAAACGACTTACAGTACATTCAGACTATACATTGAACCCGCAACCTTTTGCTCTGCTAACGCAATGCTCTACCACTGAGCCACAGGAACAAATTAAGGAAGAAAGAAACAAGAAAAAGAAGGTAGAGAGAAAATGTAGACAAAGGAATAGAGGACAGAAAAAAGGAAGGAAATAAAAGCTGAAAGAAAGGAAATTAAGGGAAAAGGGAAACAAGAAAATGAAGGACGTGAAAGAAAATAAATTAAAAGAAAGGAAGGAAATCAAGGAAGATGAAGGAAAAAATTATTTAGAAAATAAAGTAAGCGAAGGAAGAAAGGAAACAAAAAAACAAATAAATGAATAGAATAAAGTTTTTATTTAAAAAAGTTTAGTTTATTTCATTTATTTATACAGGGACAATACACAAAAGTGTTGTGCTGTTAGTTATAAAGCTAATTTGCATCTGCAGTCCCTGGGCAGGATGTTGTTACAAAATTACAATATTCACAAACAATAAAATACATACATCACCACATAATCCTCCAAAAAAAAGGAATGAAATAAAGCAGGACTGAAGGAAGGGTGAAGGAAGAATGGACAAGATTGAAAAAGGGGAAGGAGGAAGGAAAGAAAAGACAGAGAGGATAGAATGAAGTGAAGGAAGAAGAGTTGTGTGGGAAATAAGATGAGAGTGGTGGACAGAGAGTTTGTGCCCACAGGGCAGAGGAACTTGTTATTATTATGCAGATGAAGAAATCACAACAGCTGGAATTCAGCACTCACTTCTTCTGGACCAATTAGCACGGTTCTGACACCACGTAGTGACTGCGTTACCCTGTAATGATGCAATTACAGAGAGCAATAATTATACTTCTTGCTCAGTAGAAGAAACTGTGTGTGATTAAATATGATGATATCTTGTACATTAATACATGAAGGTCACAGCTGTTTAATGCACAATGCAGCTGTTTGTATTTACACTAAAATATGAAATACTGTATTCCCTTCCAGGGTCCAGCCAATGCGTTCTTCAAAGCTTCTTTCTGAAAATCAATTCAACAATAAATTATTAATCTCTGATTTTAAGATAAAATCCAGGCTTTTTTGAAACCTTCTGACCATTTACCAGAGGTGGAAAGAGTACAAAAATATTGTACTCAAGTAAAAGTACCATTACATTACTGAAATTTTACTTAAGTACAAGTAAAAGTACCAGTCTAAAAATATACTCAAGTAAAAGTAAAAAGTAGCTCATTTAAAATTTACTCTGAGTAAAAAGTACTTAGTTACATTTTAACAATGGGAGGGAGGGAAAAATGGGATCGACCAAAGGTGTCAAACTCAGTACCTGGAGGGCCACAGCCCTACACAGAGTAGATATAACCCTAATTAAACACATCTGATACAGCTAAACTAATCATTTAGGCTTATTTGAAAACTACATGGTGTGTGTGTTGGAGCAGGGTTGGAACTAAACTCTTTAGTGCTGTGGCCCTCTCCAGGAACTGAGTTTGACACACCTGGGATAGGCCTATACATCTCAAACTAGGTGTTTTTAATTAAATTAATCGGTTAATTAGAATAATAAGACATTTGGGCTGTTACCAGGCAAATTAAATCAGTATCAACAAAATGCATCTTTGCAATGCAGAGGAAACGCAGAAGCTTCATCTGAAGTGGCATTTAGATGTATTACACACTGACATGAATGCATTTAGCCTGCAGTTACAAATGCAGAAATAATGTTTTGATAAATAAGACATAAAATGTGACCCTGAACCAGAAAACCAATTTCCTAAATTGCGATTTATACATCATCTGAAAGCTGAATAAATCATATTTCCATTGATGTATTGTTTGTTATGATCGGACAATATTTTTAAATATGGAATCTGAGTGTGCAAAAAATCCAAATATTGAGAAAATCTCCTTTAAAGTTGTTCAAATTAAGCTCTTAGTTTTGATATATTTACAGTAGGAAATTTACTAATTACATGAATGGAACATGATCTTTACTTAATATGCTAATGATTTTTGGCATAAAAGAAAAATGTATAATTTTAACCCATAAAAATTATTTGTTGGCTATTGCTACAAATATACCCCAGCGACTTAAGACTGGTTTTGTGCTCCATGCCAGGGTCACAAATGTTAAATAGTCATTTGAGATTAAAAATAAATAAATCAAAAGATACTTTAAATGTTAAATTAGAACCACCAGCAGGTGTCAGTAAGTCACTCATAAGAGAGTCATTGTGATTGAACAGAATCATTTAAACGGTTAATTCAAGGAATGAAACACGTCATTGCTCAGAGTCAGAGACGCAAAACTGTGTATGGAATTATTTTTATTGTCGAAATAGAGCAAAAACAGGCAATGTGTCTAAAACGTAAGTCTCTTAATTAACTTGTTTTTTGAACTGTGTAAAAAGCAAAACTACAGGCCTATGTAATCATGGTGATTTTTTGAGAAAAACGGCATTCTTCATGTGATGTTGACTTACTATATTAAATTATATAAATATATACATTTTCTGCTTCTATATCTTCAATTTTGTGATCATTCTAAACGCATTTTAACAGACTGAATCACGCAGTGAAAGAAAGCACTCCAGATGCACGCGGATTAGTCTAATCTAACGTTACTAGATTTCACAGCACACTGTTTAGAGCAGCGGTTCTCAATTCCAGTCCTCGCGCCCCACCGCTCTGCACATTTCGTATGTTACTCTTATCACTTCAGACGTTTGTTCTATTCGAACGCACGTGCCCTGCGAAGTGGACATCACACGATATTCCTCCATGATTCCAGTTCGAAGCGAACGTATTCCATTCATAGTGCATTGAAGTGTGCGCGACGTGAATTTAAATTGTATATATTTACAGACGTATATGATGTCACACTCGTCCGTGCGTAAAGATGTTGCGCAACGCAAATCCATGAATGAATGTTCTGAAGTGAAGTAAACTTCAGCAGCTTTCCCCTGCTCAGGGAGTAGGGAGCAATGGACACTGTGTAGGGAGCATGTCAATCGGAACACAGTTCATTCATGGAGCGCACTTCTAACGAGCTGATTATCTGAATCAGGTGTGTTAACTAAGAGAGACATGAAAAATATGTAGAGCGGTGGGGCGCGAGGACTGGAATTGAGAACCGCTGGTTTAGAGTGATTTGTTTGGTTTTTGGCAAAATACTGATAATGTCAAATCGCACATCGTTAAAACAACAATTACTATATTTTCGCAGACGATATTGCACACCCTGCACCACTGTCTTTTTGGCTCATTTGTGCAAAACCTTTTGCTAAACCGTAAAAGCTTCATTTTAACCACCAATGCAACGATGCAAGTATTTACCTTATCTCCACATGCTTGCGAAGGGTGATGTCGATATATTTATAAGCTGCTAGTTCGGTCTCCCGAGGCAAACACAACTAACACTGCATAATAGAGCATGAATATGGCCAGGGGTTCACTTCATTTCCTCCGAGTCCAACTTCAGCAGAATACGACGGGGTCTGGTTTTCAGCGGGGTCTGCACCATTAACGCCTGTCTTGTTCGTCTGCATCTTTCTTGTGATTTTAGCGCCAGTTTCTTCTTCTGCCCATTATTTGCTGCAGTTGTTTCCACGGAGCGATTTTTTTTTTACTCAGTAACGAATGAGTTTTAAAATGTAGCGAAGTACAATACTTCACACAAAATATACTTAAGTAAAAGTAAAATTACAGATTAAAAATATTACTTAAAAAAGTACAAGTACACAAAAAAGCTACTCAATTACAGTAACGCGAGTAAATGTAATTCGTTACTTTCCACCTCTGCCATTTACATCCCGAGTTAATGCCCATGTTTTCTGTTATATAAAGTAGGGCGGCTCTCGACTAAGGATTTTTTATGGTCGACTATAGTCATTAAGTTTAAGCATTAGTCAACTAATCGCACGTTTATTAATAAACCATTTAAATCATAATAATGAAACTTGAATTACCTACATAGCATAAGCACTCAAGCACACACATAAAGCTTGCCACAGCACACCTCAGAAGTAATGATTATGAATGTGTCATGGAAAAACAACAAGGAGGCTGCATTAACATTTGAATACTTTAATAAATTCAGGTTTAAGAGATGAAGTCAGTAACACAGACTCGTCATCAGTTGGCTAGTGGCTGCATGTTTCATATAGATTTCTTAATCTGAGAATATTTGTTTTCCATTTGAATTGGTTCATTTGAAAGTAGACATTTCACTCTCTATAGATATATATTTTAATGTCTGTAAGGAAAAGATGTACATGGAGTTTAGCGCTCAAGTTCACAGAGCGAGACGGCAGAAAGCGTCCTGTTTGACCGATCGTTTGCTTGATAAGACCCTTATTCATCGTCTGGTATCCTTTATAGCCCTTTGAAGCTGCACTGAAACTGTCATTTTGACCTTCAACCGTTTGGAGTCCATTGGAGCTAACTATATGGATACAAATCCTGGAATGTTTTCATCAAAAACCTTCATTTCTTTCCGACTGAAGAAAGAAATACATAAACATCTTGGATGACAAGGTGGTGAGTAAATTATCAGGAAATTTGAATTTTAAAGTGAATTAATCCTTTAAACGGCGCACATTTATTAGGTTAACATTTGTAAAAGTTGCTAATACTTTCATATTTCAGATGATAAGCGTATTTGTGTTGGATGAATGATCGGCCAGCGTTTGGATGTCCTGTATTACCATAGACTAGCCGTTAACGAGCTCTCCTTCATGGACTGCGTGACTTCGCCTGTGGATTTTATTTTTTTTATTTAAATTTTTCTGCGACTAAACGACTAATACAATTTTGATCGACCAAGTCTCTTCTGGTCGACTAACGATTAGTCGACTATTAGGGGGCAGCCCTAATATAGAGGTATTGTTTCCTCATTCAAACACTTAAAAGAGTTGGTTAAAGGAATAGATTAACCAAAAATGATAATTTGCTGAAACCTTCAGGTCATCCAGGATGTAGGAGTTTGTTTCTTCACCAGAACAGACTTGGAGAAATGTATAATTTACATCACTTGCTCCCCAATGGATCCTCTGGAGCAGCGGTGATCGACTGTCCTGCAAAGTTCAGCTCAACTCTAATCAAACACACCTGAAGCAACTAATTGAGGTCTTCAGGATCGCTTCAAAATTAAAGACAGGTGTGTTTGATTAGAGTTGAAGCTAAACTTTGCAGGACAGTCGATCGCCAGGAGCAGGGTTGGGCACCCCTGCTCTGGAGTGAATGGGTGCCGTCAGAATGAGAGTCCAAACAGCTGATATAATCCACACCGCTCCATAATCTAACGCTTCCCCCAGTGAAAACGTCCATCCGTCCAAAATCCACCCACTTTTTTGGGACAGTTTTTTCTTGTAAATGGTGCTTAATCTTTGCCTGTTTCTCTCCTGATTCAGACGAGACGACTTGTCACTGAAGAAAGCAATATTATGGATAGAGAACTCTTATTTTAATCGGAAGTAAAAGTCTGAATATAAAAAACAGCTTAATGTTGTATTTATTTCTTACAAACATGCAGCTTTCAAGACGTTCACTGATGGACTGGAGTGGTGTGGATTATTGTGATGTTTTTATCAGCTGTTTGGACTCATTCTGACGGCACCCATTCACTGCAGAGAATCCATTGGTGAGCAAGTGATATAATAGTCCATTTCTCAAAATCTGTTCTGAGTATAAAGAAACTCATCTACATCTTGGATGGCCTGCACTGTGAGTGAGTACATTTTCAGAAAATGTATTTTTGGGAGAACTATGCTTTTAAGTCTGACCTGTTTTAACCTGAGGTTAAAAGTCTTGATCGAGGGCGCAATGGTTAGATATGAGCGGAATGTTGAAGGATTAAAACCTGCAACTTTTCCGTTTTCATCTCGAAACTTTACCCACTATGCTAAGCCTACATAATTGCACCAATAAGAATAATTAAAAAAATGAATTAGAAAATTAGAAAGAGATGGAAACAATGTAAATATTTAGCTGTTTTATTTTTACATCAGTGCCTCTCATTCTCTCTGGAGTCTTTATCCAGCCGGCCACAAAACCACCTGTATGCAACAGCTCAAACAATTCACTAAACATAACGACATGTGAAATGCAACAAACATCACCAGAGTAAAGAGGGCGAGAACTTGTTGTCAGAGTAGAAATGCCATTTCCTGTTGGAGACTGACAGTCTGTGAGGTCAAGTCCACGTTTGAGGTCTCAGCTCTCATCTGCCTCTAGATTGATGTTGTTTCCAAACTTGGCATATAATTGAACCTTCAAATCTCCAAGAACCCCCTGAATGGACGACACCCGGCCCTCCAGAGCTTTGATCTCATCCTGTAGAGCTTCCTGTGGAGAACAGAATAGAAGCATGGAAATATTGAGCGCTACAACCAGGTTTCACAACATACACTCGGCAAGCAAGAAACGCAGTACAAATCGGTTTTGCAAAGCAAGGAACATTAGACGCCAGTTGGCTGGTAACTTGTTCAGGGACTGCAAAGATGAGATAATAAATTCCAATAAAAGAAAAAAATATAATTTAACATCTAACAACTCTGTGAAAAATGTATCAAGTCAGTTTTTTTCTTCCTCGATGGTTTTGCGTAAGGTACTTGTATTCAATTGTAACTCGATTTGTGCTAATACTAGTCAAATCTGTATATTGAATAATATGTGTTCAATAACAGGGCAGCCCAGACAGAAACTACAAGAGTTAATGTTTAATAAAATGATAGATGAAGTTACCAAAATCCCAATATTAAACAGCAAAAAAAATAAAAATCCCAATGAAGGACTTTAAATTAACAAGCCTAAAAATCCACCGACTTTTATTTTGAAATGTATATGCTTTACTATTGTTAGCTACTTATACAATATGCACTCTGACAACCATCTATGACATAAACACCATAAAGAAAACATCATCTAAAATGATTAAGATGTTTGTTATACAATTTAAGATATATCAAATCTTTTAAATACCTGCAGGGACTTGTTTTATTTGCACGTGCTCCGAAATACATTTTACAGTTCAAGCACATCTCTTTTAAATATGAACTAGATACTTTTTATAAGCAAAAAGAAATGAAGAAATGCAGTTTAATGACCAGTAAATCTAGTAATTGTGTTATTTTTTTAAATTTTGGTTAATAAAAGTTTCAGTTATCCGTTTAATATAAGCGAGTTTGTCTTTATTGTTGCTGTTTTCATAAAGAAAATAAATAAATAAAACAATGAACCACAACGCATTTGTTTTAAAATAGAGAAAATACCTTATACAACGCAAGTAAGCTATATCTGTCTTATTAATTTTGTTAATAAAAGTTAGATGTTTAATATAGGCCTATTCGAATTTGCCATTGTACTATTTTATGTGTTTTAATTAATAACGAACCCCAAACTACGATCGTTTTAAAGAAAGGGGAAATCCAAAGACCGTTTATTTATTTGTTTCAATGCGGGTAAAACATTTCCCTTATTCATATTATTAATAAAAGTTCAAAGTTTAATATAAGCCTAAGTGAATTTGTCATTGTAGGGTATAATCTTTATTATTATTATTATTGATAACAATAATGTGCCAAACTAAGCATTAGTTTGAAGTAAGGGGAAAATCCAAAAAACTTGTATTTATTTGTTACAACGCAAGTGTCTTATTCAGTCAGTTAATAAAAGTTTTATGTTCAATATAAGCTACTTTGTCATTGTATTGCTGGTGTTGTTCATGGGATTTTTTTTTCATTAAGAGTAGCCTAATACTGAATCAACATTAAGCATTCATTTTGTTCCAAGAATAGGAAAGATCTAACGTTACAGTTTAATATAAGCGCTGCAGATGCGAGAATGCGAGACTGGTTGCTGCTGAGGTAACAGACGCTCTCGATCTCGGCAGGAAGTGTCCCCGACTGAGGTGAGACCCTTGAGCAAGGCACTGAACCCCCGACTGCTCCAGGTGTGTGTTCAGTTTGATGGGTTGAATACAGATAACACAATTCACTTCTGGTTATACTCTGTAGAATTGTGTGTGAGACAAATAAAAAATTATTCTTCTAATTAAATGAGTTTTATTTATTTTCTGTTACATTTGTATTTATTTTTTATCACAGCACTCCCAGCACCCCCATTTTTTCTTGGGCAACACGCCAGGGGGTGCTGCAGCACCCCTACTTCTCGCGGTAATGGGCGTGTCTGAATGAGCCGTTTTAGGGGCGTGGCAGAGTCTAAACTTTGATAAAGAATATCTCTTTGGTTTTGAGACTTTAGTCTTTGCAACTTCCGGGATCTTGTCTATGCTCCTGTCTCCTGGGGCATAAAAGAAAAATCGATCATTTTGACCCATACACTGTATTGTTGGCTATTGCTACAAATATTTCCCAGCGACTTCAGACCGGTTTTGTGCTTCAGGGTCACATATTCTACATCCTCCTGCAGTAACCTGAGGTTAAGTCATGTGCAAAAACACAAGTCGCTTGTGAGATTTGAATCTACAACCTCTCCAACCCATATCTTTAACCACAAGGCTACAAGGTTTTCCAGACTGGGGCAAGGCTCAGAAGGGCTCACTAGCTCTGTGGGAGACACACTGGGTTTGATTGGTCACCTTCGCTGCCTCCAGCATCTCCTGCGTCTCTTCTTGAGAGTGACTGATGAACACGTCTCCGATCTGATACGGGATCAGCAGTGTATCGTCCTCACACATCATGAGGTCATCACTGGCATCCTCCAGATTCTGTAAGGATTTCTGCATAAAAAGGGTTTGATCAGCATCCGCCTGCACAAAATGCATTTCAAATCATCTATTTACCTTTTTGGCCTCGATTTCATCTTTAAATTCGGACATCCGATTTGTATTCCTGGCAAACTTGTTGATCCTTTGCTGGTCCTCAAATGTAACATTGACATCTTCAGCTGCCTGTTATGATTCACGGGAGGTTTTTTGATTAAAACAATGCACTTATTCCAATATAAACAAATCCTTTTGCTCTCTATGTTAAAATGCACATTATAAGTTAAAATAAGTATATTTTGTGTAAAGTGAACTATAAACTCAAACAATGCCCTGCAATAATTTTATTCATATGATGTGTCTGTAGACATACGCAGTGTTTTAAAATATTAATTCAGAAGAATTAAACAATTATAATGTTCGGATGCTATGTCATAAAAAGCATGTAATTTGAATGTTCTGCACAGTTCATTTTATTTACAATAATTTACTGTATATTATTTATTTTTGGTATAGAAAACTTGAAGCTGAAAGTTTATATATATATATATATACACAGCATAACGCTGTAATCTTTATGCGCGGTGAGGTTAGCAGATATTTACTTGCACATAAGCTGAAGGAAAATGACCTACAGCAGGAAGAACGTAAATGACAATAAATACTAATAAATAAATCAAAATGACAATGCCAGAAAATCATGACGCTCATCACAATGTGTCGTTAGCCATTTAACGCTAGCAGCTCTCAGAACCAGTGAAAACTAATCCTCTCCTGAGTCACTCTTCTCTCTCGACTCGGTCGAGCACTGTTTTCACTCTTTCAGAGCTACAAGCACGTTACTAAAGTAGGGCACAATTACGATGGGAATGTAGACAGAAAGCCGTTTATTTGAACACATACCACTCCTTTCTTTAAGGTGGCTGCCATCTTGAACGGGAAGCGGTCGGACTGCGTGCACGCGCGTGAACGGCGGCGGAATGGAGCACGTGGCCGGGCATTCATGAGTTTGTTGCGAGCTTTTGTTGCCTTTTCAAACATGTGATCCTTTTGTCAGAGGAAGAATGACATATATTAGTTGACTTTAATAACTGACTAGAGTACTTAAATTTTGCATTTCGGTTTTCTTGAAATTATCCGTAGTTTGCGTTGTGGGCAGGATTTTAAGAATACTTACTGGCATCTTCTGGACAATACTAGATTTATTCCCACATAGATAGAAGTTGAACCAGTATATTTTTTTGTCCCAGTTATTGATTTAAAAATAAACATCTTTAAAATGTCATATTTCACAACTAAATGTTATTGTAGGCCTACTTGTTTACTTCATAAAAAACCCAAAGGGCCACAAGTGGCCATATGAAGAAAACCCCATATACAGTACTTACATTCAGCTTTGCCAACTGACTTGTCTGGATTATTTTAAACTCTATTTACTGTAGCTATTTTGGTTCCTGTTGTGTTTTTTTTGTTGTCATTTTGAAATGCATGACTGCTTGTTTATGAAATGTGTGATTTGTTATGTGCTTTTCTCTGATGCACTTTCTTTTGCAATTCATTCTTTGTATTGCTAAGTAGAAAACTGAGCCTCAAGGCATCTTAAAATGACTTATTTTATGTTTTTAAGAAATGCATGACAGACAACAAAGACCATCTTCCTTTTTGGGTGAACCACCTCATTCAGCTTCAGAATAGTCATGTGATCGAGTGTTCAATGTGCTTCTGGTGAGTGGAGCCACAGGACACAAGCTGTCGAATATTTAGTTAACATGACAGCGGACACAACCTGACTCAACAAACTCACTGTGGTTGCTAGAGCTAGTTTCTTAAACATCCTCTTCGTAAACAGCGTTACACCCAAATACAAATATTGGGATGACATGCAATCAACCCCCCCCCAGCTTTTTTCCCCTCAACATTACTATTCATATATGATTGTCATTCATTTGCATGTGTATATTTGAGTATCAATGACAAATATTATTTTGACAAATGTGAAAACTTAAATTCCGTGCAGCGTTAGGCTCTATATCTTAATGAAAATATGCTTTGTTTGGATGATTTAGTGGAATGCCTTTGCGGTTTTTCAAGGTTTTTCTCTGTTAGCATGTTGCAAGAATTCCTTTCATGGTGGCAGACCAAGTTCACAGTGACCACAAAGGAATTTACTTTTCGCCCCCAGTGTGTACATTTACAATGCATCTCTGTATCCATGAACGGCGCTTGCATGACAAAATCTCACCCTCTGCTGATCTGCTCTTTCGTTCCTTGTCATGCTTTCTGTTGAATATAAAAACGCACATATTAGAGTGCGCTGTTTGACATTCATTTAATCCGATATTAAAGAGTTTACGGTACGTTTAGGCAAAGCGAGAGGATTCCTCAGCTCAAATAACCATGTGTGAATTGAATAGTTGCATTTAATGGGAATGGAGAATGACTGAAATGGCCTGACTGGGCCCATGGGAGACAGCTGGCATGTGTTTAGACTGTATTTATGCATGCTGTGCCATGAAAAGAACTGCATTATGTCGAGAGAATATCATAAAGGTCAAGTAGATTGATAATTTATGCTAAAACAATCTACAAAAAGTGTGTGCCTGGAATATAAGTAGGGGTTCACAATAACACGTATTTAACATCATTATGCTGTGATTCCATCACAAGATGAATGTAGGAGTACAGTCAGCTTTATGTAAGCCTACCTACTTTTATTGTCTGTTTTTATCTCTCAATTATTGTATTTTTTCATGTCAAGATTTGCATTGAAGTATTTTTTCTATATTAGTATTGCTATATTTTTCAAACAGTGTAATAACGAGAGACAAATCATTTTCAAAGTCTGTTAATATTTCAAAATTAGGTCTGATTGACTATTTTTTATTTTTACAATAATTAATCAAATGAATCGCAGTGCATCTCATATGTCAATATTTGCTTTAGAACTCAAAATATCATTTCCATATTATTAGACCTACCGTCTACACATGCTTTGGATTTAGATGGTACTTTTCTTTAGGATTTATTTTACAATCTGGAGCCGGTGATCAAAACCAGGGTTCATCATGATACACAAACACATCAACAAACATGTTTAATGATGAGCTTAAACTGATCAGTTTAACCGGCCGGAAAGATCACGTCCGGTAAACGAACTCCAGAACACGGTTTTATTGTTAATAAAAATATAACCATTGAACGAAAGAAAGAAAGAAAGAAATGGTTTCTGAATTCAAATAAAATATAAAACTGCATTTATTTTTTTACTGTTTCTTTTATTTCAATATAAAATACTAGGAATGACAAAAAAGCAAAATAAATAAAGCTTTAACTAATATTAAAATGGAAAATAAGTAAAATAAAATATGATTCAAAATTTAAATAAAAACTACAATAGTATCTCAAATTGAAAATCGAATTTAATTTTTCTTCATTTTATGCTCTTTGAAACATCTCGCATCATACTGGAAAATATGATCATCTTTCTGACATTCACATTAATTTTGAACTGTAAAGCAACTTACAGTACCTTTAAAAAAATCTATGCTCTCCAAGGCTGCTTTTATTTGATAAAAAATTCTGTAAAATAATGAAATATTATTGCAGTATAAAATAACTGTTCTTTATCTGAATATATTAAAATGTAATTTATTACAGCGACCAAAGCTGTATTTTCAGCATCATTACTCCAGTCTTCAGTGTCACGTGATCCTTCAGAATCATTATAATATGCTGATTTACTGCTTAACAAACATTTCTGATTATTATCAATGTTGAAATGCATTGTGCTGCTTCATATTTTTGTTAAAACTGGATTCTTTGATGAATATAAACTTCAAAAGAACACATTTTCGCATCATAACTCCTACAATGAATTGCTTCTTATGTTCCTTCCCATGTATTCTGCAGATGAACAATCTTTAAATAAATAAAGGCTTAGGCTGGTAAGCCTGATGCCATGCACTCTGTACTCAAGCCCTGGATGGGAGTCATACTGCGCAAATAATCTTTTGCTATATATCCTCTACACACATCCTGTTTGGGCTCAACCACACCTACAAAACAGGCTGTTCTCAGATCAGCCTGACGCTCTCTCTGGTTCAGGACTGTGAGTGAAGCAGTGGATGAGACGTCTGCTGCTTATCTGTGATGTACAGTATGTGGTGATCATGCCAGCTTTGTTTAGGTGGAATAGCTCATCAGTGAGAAACAATAGGACATGATCATGAGTTCATCAGTGCTAATAGATTCACAGGCCAGGTCTTATCCAAAGTTTTGTCTCACAGGTATCTTAAGGTAATCTGTTTTGAGCCCCACCCTCTCTTAGGACAGGTATATGTGTACACACGCGGGCTGACAGACAGCAGACTGCTGGAGATTACTTTAATCAAGCTTTGGAAACTGTACACTGACTCTAATTGTTAGTTTTGGGCACAAGACAGTGGAAAGGTAAATGCATTCTTTTAAATCATTAATTTGAGTATTTTTAATAAATCAGTATATGCAATTGTGTTAGATTTATAGTAATCATAAATAGTGTTTAGTATATATAGTTATCAAGCCTGCATGGGATTGAACCTACAGCTTTAACCAAAACAGATCACGAGACACCCGCCCTGCAGCGAACTGTAGTGTTTCTTATCAGGACTTGATATGATTCGATTGACTTATGAAAAAGTATTTATGCATATTTTCATCATATGTATGTTGTTTAATAACTATTTGCAATGTCAATGCTGATATTTAGTTGCTGACTTGAAACGACCATGGGAAACGAACTTTCAACTCCAGAACACCAGAAGGTGATTTCTTCTTTTCTTTTTTATGATTTTATATTAACATAGCTTTATGCAACATAAATGTTTTTCAGTGAAATATTCAAGAACAAATTGTATTTTATCTCCCAGCATTTTAGCAACAGCTTCAATACAGCTGTTAAAAGTACAAATATATTATTTAGTAATATTTTATCATATTTTGTTGAAGTAAGTTGTTGATAATAGTTTTCACTCTATAGAAACTCATTTTATGTCAGCTGTGTGATTGTTTTGGTAGATATTTGTGTATGTTCTTCATTCAGAAAAGTTAGATAATAAATGGTTGTACATTATGCATTATACATTTATTTAAATTATTATAATTCTCCTTTTCCAATTTAATTATGTGATTAAAAACTCTTTCTGTTTTGATACTTTCTCTGCTGTAGACAATCACATGACAGCTTTATGTTTACTGAGACAATTTTGCATATTTAAACCAGGGTTATTTTAATTAGCTAAACTAAAACCATACAAATCAGTAAAAAAAAGAAATATATATATATGTACGTGTGTGTGTGTGTGTGTGTGTGTGTGTATGTAGTATGTTAGCTATTTTCCAAAGCAATATTTTAATTAAATTAAATTGAAATTAATTAAATTGAAATAAAATTCCAAATTCAAGAATTCCAACTGGAACTAAAATAAAAATAAGACATACTATATAGACATGTTTAAAAAAAAAAATAATAATCACAGATTTCGACATATACTCCACAATAGCATCTCAGTTAAACTAAACTAAAAGAACACCGAATCATGAAACTAACTAATATCATTCTCCAGGCACATACTGAGAACAAAGTCCAAAACGGAGAGCTGAATGGACATGCAGCACCAGCTCCAGATGAAACTGAGCCTGGTACGTCTATGAAATGCAGCACATTTATTCTGTTATGTATCTTCCCTCATAATTTCAAAGTAAGGATCTACAGGAGTTAAGCTAAACTAGCAGGCATTTACATTGTTTGGATTAACTCAGCAAGTCAACCCACAGTCAAGAACATGACTCAAAGCTCTGTATAAACTGTGGGTGTTGTAGTCCGACGCATGGTGGATAAAGCAATGTTTAATTTGCCTTTTGTGTGCATTGCTAGTTTTTTTGTTGCTAACACTTTCACAAATCCTTATTTCCCATGCTCTTTGAATGCTAAATATATGTATAGAATGCAGATGCATTCATTTGTTCATGCACATTTTATGAGAGAGTGAAAGCTGTACAATGCATGTAGAAATAAGGCCAAAAACACAGTTTATTTAAGTATGCAAATGCGTTTGTCTTGTTAAATATAGTCGTGCTCTTGCATTATTTTGGCTGTAACCTCAAATGTCCTTTGAAATGTCAAGTGTGTATACGAAGTGGGTGTGTATTATGATTTATGACTGGTCAAAATTATTATCATATTGATAACTGAAGGCAATATATATTATTTGTCCCTGTATATTGCATACATAATTTATTTATTTTATTTTTTTGGTCCAGAGATAAGTAAGAAAGAAGCAGTGGAGCAAAAGAGTGAAACCCCGCCAGCGCCTGTCACAAATGAACCAAAACCACCAGAAAAAGAAGAGGTAGACAGCAGTAAAGCCAATGGAACCGCGCATATGGAAACGACCCCTGAGCAAAAACCGACAGATGCAGAACCACCCAAAAAAGCCCCAAATCCCAGTGGAGATGAGGTGTCCAACTTCCTTGGTAAAATGTTCAAAAAGAAGAGCGGACCTGTGAAACCTGCGACAGAAAACAACGATTCAGTTGATGCACTGGCCAAAGCAGTGGATCTGAAAATCGACACGCAGCCTGTAAGTAGAAGTCGCAAAAATGAACATGCACTCTCCCTCAGATGTAGACGAGTTTGTTTCATCATCAGAACAGGATAAATGTAGCATTACATCACTTGCTCACCAATGGATCCTCTGCAGTGGATGGGTGCCGTCAGAATGAGAGTCCAAACAGCTGATAAAAACATCACAATAACCCACACCACTCCAGTCTATCAGTGAACATCTTGAGAAGAAAAGCTGCGTTTTGTAAGAAACAAGTCCATCAAGATGGTTTTAATGTAAAACATCAATTAAATGTGTTTAAATCGTTGCTCCTCTATCCGTAATAATGCTTTCTCCAGTGAAAATTTTTTCTTTTCTGAATCAGGAGAGAAATATGCACAGATTAAGCACAGTTTACAAACCCAAACCCAAGTCTAAATATGGGGGTGGATTTTGATGTGAATGGACAACAGCGGATAATCTTCTTTCCCTGGAGAAAGTGTTATTATGGATTATGAATTCATATGTTGGCCAGAAGCAATGGTTTGAAGTTTGAAGTTAAAACGCCTTAATAATGGATTTGTTTCTTACAAGAAATGTAGCTTTTGTCTCCACTAGAGGTTAACTGATGGACTGGAGTGGTGTGGATTATTGTGATGTTTTTATCAGCTGTTTGGACTCTCATTCTGACGGCACCCATTCACTGCAGATGATCCACTGGTGAGCAAGTGATTTAATGCTACATTTCTCCAAATCTGTTCTGATGAAGGAACAAATTCATCTAAATCTTGGATGGCCTGAGAGTGAATACATTTTCTAAATGTTTTTAGAACTCTTTTTCTAAAAGAGTTTAGAAAAGTTTTTTTCTTACTCTTTCCCCAGTCACTAGATTTCTCTGGTAGCCTCGGCCACAGTGAAACGTGGCTGTATTTTAAATATCAAATATTAGTAATTAGCTATGATTTGTCACACTGCACGGCATTTCTCCTATTAGTGAGGACAGAAAAATTATTTGACATTGGAAAAATCTAATGTAAAAAATCTTGAAGCACACTCATCATAAACTAAGAATGCTTTAGTATGTTTAGCTGATGGTGGATACCTGAAGTGTTCTGCCGAGCATCTACCAGGTAACAACAAATCCAAGTAAATCACAAAAATGTATTGCACTCTGACTTCCAATTTCTGATTCCAAAAGGATAAAGTCTTCATTAATGCAGACCAAAAGGAGATTCTTGAGCAAGTCGCAGAGAAGATCAAATTGCAATTGGTTGACGCCATTCCCACGCAACCCATAAGTTCAAGTTATTTGACAAAGAAGTCCTCTAAAACAGATGAGATCCTCCCAGATCAGGCTACACAAGAACCAGTAGCTGTTGCAGAAGAGCCAGTTAAAAGAAAAGCCAGCGAGATGCATATAGGGCATCTGAAGTCTGAAGATGAAGAGACCGAGGAGGCTGACAAGGCCTTGAAGGAAGACAAAGAACTTAAACAACTTGTTGAAAGCATAATATCTGATGAAAAGGGTCAAGCATGTGAGAACGAGCCAAATGGAGCTAATCATCTGAGTGAGGAGCTTGCACCTATCTCCAAAAACCTGAGGAAAGGAGCTGATGAAGCAGTTGGTGCCACTGTGATCTTGTCTCATGTTGAGGAACCAGTCGCTGGAGCTGAAGAGCCATTGCTATTTGCTGAAGAAATTGCAGATATTGTTGAGGAAATCTTGCAGATCACTCAGGAACAAGAAAGCCTTTATGCAGAAGAGTCCAAAGAGCTTCAAAGGAACAAGTTCAAGGATCCATTACTCGTTGCAAAGGAACCATTGACAACATCTGTGGAACTAGCACTGATTGCCGAAGAAGTAATTGATCCTGCTGCTTTTGAGTTTATCCTAGCAGCTAATAGATCGGTGGTTATAAATGAGGAAAGCTGGGAGATCATTGGGGAACCAGTGAACATCTTCGCATGTTTAGAAGAACCTGTGCTCATTAAAAGTAAATGTAATTCAGCAGATTCTTCTCAATTGCTTTCCCAGCTGAGGTCTGCATGCACTAAGGTTTTAGAAGATGCTTCATATAAGGCGTTCAGTGTCGATGTGTGTGCTGAGGAAAGCACTGTTCACATCACGATTGAGCTTTGTCTGGATGAGCTCACATGTCTGAATAAGGTCAGTTACAATATAGATGATCGTTCTACGAGAAAACCCCAGCATGGACGAACTCACCACATGCGATTCAATCAAGATTCGAGTGTACTAGCTCCTTTCCTCAAGATGCTTATCATTAATTAACGAAGAATTAACCTCAGCTATCAGATTTGTTCCTGAAGATGACATAAATGTTTTGTCTCTATTTACTGTACTCTACCAGTCAAAACTTTTAATGTGCTAATTTGGTGCTTAATTATTGCCATTTGTTATTGGTGCTCAATTATTAATAATGGATTATTATCAATGTTGAAAATGATTTTTGCTGCCTAATATTGGTTTGGAAACAATATTTTAATATTGTTTGATGATTATAAAATTCAATGATCAGCATTTATTTGAAATAAAAATCATCTTTGTAGCATTATAAATGTCTTTACTGTAAATTTTGATCAATAGTCTGTGTCCTTTCTAAATTTTTATTAAATATTATTGTTCTTATTAAAAATGTTACTTACCCCAAACTTTTGTAAACATATATATACATGCGTAATGGTCTCCACAAAAATATTAAGCTGTAAAACATGTTCAGCATTGATAATAACAGGAAATTGCATCATATATTGTAAATATGGAGAATAAGGAAAAACATTTATATTCTTATAAAAGGGGTTATATGACATTAAGATGTAAATAAGAACATTATTTTGTGTATTTGGTGTACTGTAATGTGTTTATATGATTTAAGGTTCAAAAACACATTATTGTCCACATACTGTACATTATTGTTGCTCCTCTATGTCCCGTCTTTCTGAAACGCGTCGATTTTCACAAAGCTCATCGTTCTGAGAAGCTAGGCGTGCTCTGATTGGCCAGCTATCCAGTGCGTTGTGATTGGCCGAATACCTCAAGCGTGAGAGAGAAATGTTACTCCCCTCACCGTATTGCGATGCGGTGTCCTGGTGTGGCGAGACAAAAACAATAAAACCCATTTTAAAGAGGCATTTGTTGCATCCAGTGGGGACATCATGCATCAGGGGCGTAGCCACGGGTGTGCCAGGGTGTGCCGGTGCCACCCAAAGTGGCAGCTGGCACACCTAAAAATAGATGCAGAATTATTTATTTTTTTAAAAGTAATAAACATGGGCAGCGCAAAGGAGGGGCTAGCAGATGCTTCAGCACCCCCAAGAAAGACCAAAGCACCGCCATTGCACCCATAATAAATGAAATAAATTAAAAACATTTTACTTATTATTACGCATTCATAACTCTGCAT
The DNA here is from genome assembly GCA_003573665.1 of Oxygymnocypris stewartii. Taxonomy (NCBI): domain Eukaryota; kingdom Metazoa; phylum Chordata; class Actinopteri; order Cypriniformes; family Cyprinidae; genus Oxygymnocypris; species Oxygymnocypris stewartii. Next base: position 28,260 of record QVTF01019866.1, on the reverse strand, counting down.
TGCAATATAACGTGACGTGATTAGCAGGCGCACTTTTCGAATTGACAGCATTTTATTTAAAAAAATTATCGGTTTCTTGTGCCAAGAAGGCCTGTCCCCGACTAAAGATTTGACTAGTCACACATAAATTGATTAATATAATAACTTAGGCTACTAACCATCCGTTAATATACAGGCGTATAGCCTATCCCGCGCCCAAGCGCACGTCTAAAGCTTGCAACAGCAAAAGCAGGCTAATGATTATGAATGTTGGGGGAAAGGCAAAATAAAACATTTGAATTATTCGTTAATAAACTAGTGATTTCTTCTCAGTCAGTGTCGGCTGAAAAGATAAAGTTGCAGAATGCGACGCTGACTTTAATAGAGAAATGTACCTTTTCACCCTGGAAATGCGGTGTTATAATTAGAAACTTAAAATGTATTTTTATTAAACCTGTGATCATCAGGTTAAATAGGAGTTTAGTCTTATTAAAATATGTGATAAATTGTACTTGCCTAAAAAGGGTTTAGGTGTGTGTAATGATTAGGCTACAGTGAGCGCGTTTGACTAGAGCGCAGTTAAAGAGCTGTTGTAGGTTATACTGTATGTGATTGTCGGTGACACTCTTGAGCGAGAAAGCTTCGGAAAATGGAAAAACACAACAACAACAAAAATATAGCTGCAAGCAGCGATAACCAGGGTTCAAGAATTTTAAGCCCTATATGCTTTTAGGGTCTAGGCCAACATAGCTGGATGCATAGCTGACAGTGAAACTCATTGAAAATGGACAATAGGCTCACAGAAAGAAACACACACGCAAATATAAATGAAAGGGTTAAGCTATCATATTAATAATCATTAAGCTTGCTTACACAGATACACACAGAGAATAGGTTAACAGACACATGTAGCCTACACAAAAATTAAATGGTTAAACTAAGATATTAATACCCAATAAGCATGCTTTTTTTTTTTTTTTTGCATTAATCTGACAATAAATGTGGCACACCCAGTTTTTCTGATGCACACCCAGAGTCTCCTTTCTGGCTACGCTCCTGTCATGCATCGTGCCGCGTAAACGCTACCATGTCTGCATTTGTGATTGGAGAAACGACAAACAGCAAGCACTACTCTACACTGCTCAAAACTCGTGTTTGAATCGTCAGAGGCAAATTCTTTAAATATGCAACCAAACTTAAATAAGCACAAACATGAGTCAGAAGCACCAGACTGTCCTTGCTAAGTTGGAATTGCCTTACTTTATAGAAAAAGTCTTTGTGCAAGCATAGTCCTCCGTAAAATGCGCTGCACACACTCCAATATTTAGATTGAATTGTTCTGGAACTGTGTTGTAAATAGAACTTAACCACTGACTCCTAGTTGTGTCCTCTTTTGGACACCCAAACAAAGTACTTTCACTTTCACAACTAAACACATCGTCTACAGGACATGGCGCCAGCGCAGCAACAATACTACAGCGAGAATAATAGTTCCACCAACTTTCATTGGATGTACAATTGGGCAGTGTTATGCAAATCTTCCCACACAGTGACCTAGACACGTGGGGGCGTGTTTAAACGAGCCGTTTAAGGGGCGTGGCAGAGTCTTAACTTTAATAAAGAATATCTCTTTGGTTTTGAGACTTTAGTCTTTGCAACTTCTGGGATCTTATCTATGCACATACTTATCTATCAGCTTGTAACACTCCAAAGAGAAAGAAAAACTTGAAATCGCATCATATGAGTCTTTTAAAATATAATAATACTATTTAATATAATATAAATATTAACTGAAATAAAATATAATACAAATTTGTAATCAAATATAATAATAATATTTAATAAATAAATCCTATATCTCTCTATATATATTAGTTATTCCCCAGATTTTACTGGTAGTTTAACATCCTCAAATGTGTTTTTAGTTTTTCTTTGTTTTATATATTAAATGTATAAATATATTTATAGAAAGCATTTTAAAATTTCAATTTCATCTATATTTCAGTCCAAACAAATAGCATTCACATGACACATTTGGAGAAAAACTTGATTTGTTGTCTATAACGTGTACAAACATATTTACATAAAAATCAGTGAGGAGCATAATTTAAAGTGCTCCAAAAAATACAATATTGCAATCTGTAAAAAATATTAAACATTTATTAAATCATCATAAATCTACTTTTGATCACTAGGCCATCTGTATTTGTATTTAGCTTAAATGTAGGCTTCTGTACGACTGGAAATGTATTTTCTTGTCCCTGAAATACATTCAGAAATATATTTTGCTATATGAAGGTTGAAACTATTATATAAAAATGTTTTCTTTTCATGTCATACTATTTTGTACCCTAATGTTGGGATGTGCCAAAAGAAAAAGAGTTTTGTTGAAAGAAAAAGCAGCAGTCAAGTTGATTTGTTTTAGTCTCTCTGCTAATGATTCAGTCGTAAGCTTTCACACAATCAGCTGACCGTCTTCTGGCATCCTCTCTCTCTTCTTTCATTTGCTGTGTATTAAACAGTCTTCTCTGATCTTCCTCTGACGCATCAGGTCGACGCGTCTAAGAGCAGCACTCTCGAGGCCGCCGCCAAACCTGAAGAACCTCCAGCGCCAAAAGCAGAGGAGAAGAAACTAGAGAAGAAATCCACTTTTGGAAACATGTTCAAACCCAAGGTAAAGGCGGGATGCGTGGAGTGCAGGTGTATCAGATGTGTTTGTGCATGCAGTAACAGCTGTGTGTGAATTCGAGGTTGTGCTCGGCCAGGTGAGCAGCAGGATCCGGGCCGCGGCGTCCAGTGCTGCCGCCAGCATCTCCCTCATGACTGCTGCAGCGGTAAACGCCGCTAGATCAGTTAACCGCACTGACTCGCTTCCCTGTATCACAGTTATTAATCTACTTAATATATCAGCAGAGGAATATGGCCTTTGTTTTCTGAATAATTCATTTATATACAAATATTTTACCTTCATGTTTCTTATGTTCTTATAGAAGAAGAAACTCCCTTCTTTTCTTTCTTCTTTCTTTCAAAATGTCAAAACTTCCAAACTTACTTTCAAACTCCCTTCCTTCATTCCTTATGTCCTTCCCTTTCTTTCTTTCTTTCTTTCTTTCTTTCTTTCTTTTCTTTCTTTCTTTCTTTCTTTCTTTCTTTCTTTCTTTCTTTCTTTCTTTCTTTCTTTCTTTCTTTCTTTCTTTCTTTCTTTCGAGATGTGGGTTAATGTATTTGTTGGTTTTTACTTTATGTGATTACTTCTTGTAATTGTTGTGAGTTCCTTAATATAATAATATATTAAGTGTGTGTGTGTGTGTGTGTGTGTGTGTGTGTGTGTGTGTGTGTGTGTGTGTACGCTTCCATTCAAAGGTTTGGGGATGAAATGTTAAAGTGGTTTTAAAAGGAGTCTCTTATGATCACTAAGGCTGCATTTAATTGATCAACATTACTGTAATATTATGAAATATATTTACAATTTAAAACAATTTAAATCATTATAATTTCCTGTGGTGCTAAAATAACATCTTTAATTATTTTCAATGTTGAAAACGGTGTAAAGTTTAAAACACAATTATTTTAAATATAATTTTTTTTAAGTATAATATTTTACAAATATTTTAAATATTTTGTAACATTATAACTGCCAATACTCTCACTTTTGAATATATTAATGCATTCTTACTGAATAAAAGCTTTACATTACTGACTCCAAACTTTTGATCAAGAGTGTACAAAATCTCAAATATAACGTACACAAGAATAAGTATTCCCCAGAGTTTACTGGTAGTTTAACATCCTCAAATGTGTTTTTTCTTTTTTTGTGTATTTTACATTTGCATGAAATGCCAATAATATCTAACAACTAGTGAAGCGCTCCTGTAACTGTACACCAGTCATCACCAACCAGCTGTTGCAAAGTTACATCTGTCACACGTTCAACATAACTGATTTCCACCAAAATATAACGAGCAAAACACAGTGTATAATCTTAATATGACAGATTTTACTCTCAGATAAAGCACACGCAGACGTTAAGTCCAGCACATTGCTGAATATCAATGAGTGAGGGGGGGGAAACAGGCGTTAATAAAAGGATGATTGTTGCCGCTGGCTCGAGTAGGCAGAGGCATGGATGGAATTGTGCATCTATTGCACATCAGCTGTAAGGGTTGTAACACATGCCCAAGGGCTAATTCTCTGGATTTGTCTATAGGATCCAGTGGACATAAAGAGCAGCGCAGAGCCGGAGCCGGAGGCTGAAGCTCTCGAACCCAGTCCTGTGGAAGCCACAGAAGAAAACAACCCGTCAGAGGAGGTCAACGCAGCAGAAAAGACAGTTATGAACTTTTTCAAAACATTCGTAAGTACATTTTGATTGTTTTGTTTCTTGTAATGCTTTTGAATGAAGTTCTACTTCTCTTACAGGTGACAGTGAATTGCACTGAAATGCATGAACTCATTGGTGTTTAAACTAAGCTACAATGATCAATTTCAATATTATTGATAAACTTAAGCATGCAGTGTTCACAGAATATGATTTATAAGCATAACAAGTGTGCATTTGTCTATGACTGAACAATCTAGACTTGTTGTGCCAGAGATGCATTTTTACTCCATCATTGTGGTGTTTGTTACACCGCATCTTGAATCTGTTAAACTCTCTGCTAAATCAATCCTTTGGACATGCCGGACTGTGGCAGGCTTTTGTTTGCTGCATAATGTGAGCTCACAAGGGAGGCCTGTGCGTTCAGAGTTGTGATAAAGCACGGGAAGGCCTACGCCATCTCCAGAGGACAATGACTGACTCAATAGCAGAAGCATGTTCAGATCGACCCTCTGCCAGCGAGCTCTTTGTGTGTCTGGGTTTGACAGACGCCCATTATATGTTTGATATCTCAGTCTTCGATGAGTAGTTTGGAGACAGTATATGCTGAAACACGTTTCACAGTCACTCTAATGTTTACGTGTCTTCGTTCTCTTTTCTGCATGCGAAGGTCACTCCGACCAAAACAAGCAAAGAAGCCAAAGCCACTCCAGATGCTTCAAAAGAGCAGGTAATACAACCGTGACGGTCACAGCATTACGCATTCATATTCATGAGATATTATATTATAATGTATTATCATGTTTAAGGATTAAAATGATTGTCATAATATTATTCAATATTATATATTATAATACAAATTGTAATGCTTTTATTTCTGAATATTTTTAAATGACTCCCTAAATTATAGTCATTTTTAGATGACTCCATAAATGAATTAATTTCATTCATTCATTCATTCATTCATTCATTCATTCATTCATTCATTCATTCATTCAGTCAAGAATGCTTTATTAATACATTTATAAATACATATATAATTTATTTGTTTGTATGTAAACTATATTTATAAATTTATGAATAAATATAAAAAAAAAAAATTAACTTATCAAAGTTTTTAAGCATGTTTTTATACAAATGTATGATATTTTATTATATTTAGTTCAAATGTATGAATAAATGCATATAAAATAAACAATTTATGTATTTATTTGTTTATTATTTAATTATTTATTTATCTAAGTATACATTATTTATAAACGTATAAGTAAATACATACAAAATACATTTATTTATTTGTTTGTTTATTGTTTTTTTAAGGATAGTTAATTTATTTATGAATTATGAATTTAAGAATAAATAAATATAAATTTAGAAGAAAACTAATTATTTGTTGATTGTTTTACTTATTTATCTAAGCATAGTTTATTTACTTATGCATTTATGAATTTATAGTTTTATACATTTACATATTTATATCTAAATAAATAAATAATCCAAGCATAGATTTAACTAAATATATTATTGGAAGCTATATTAATTAAATAATATTTATTTTCCTCGTGTTTATTCTTCAGTCACAGAAAGAGACCCCACCAGCGCCATCAACAAATGTGAGCCATTTCATTTACATCACATGTTTTATTGCTTTATAATATTTATTAATATTATAATATTTCCACCTTTTTGTATCATTTTTCTAATCATATTTGTCCAAACACCATAAGCGATACAATAATGCCACAGGAAACCTGTTGTGAAAGAGAATTGTGTTTGAGAAGTGTTTTGTTGACAATGAAGCATTATAAAAGAAAGTATACCTACCTGCTGCTTTAGGCTTGAAATAAACCAAACTGCACTGGTTTCTACCGTACAGGAAGCACCCAAGGCCCCTCCTCCTCCTCCCCCAGCGCTACCAAAGATGGAAAGCAAAGTAGAGCCGGCGGTGAAGAAAGAGGAAACGTCTGCAACAAAAGCAGAGGGATCTGCCAAGAGCAAAACTAAAAAGAGTACATTAAGCAAACTCTTCCGTCCAAAGGTAAGTAACAATAAACCACATTAATAAAGCCTTTCTGACTGGTTCTGGGGAGAGCCTTGGACTCAGATACATATGTAGCACACTATAAGAGAGTAATGTGAATGTGAGGTGTTGCTAGGCAAGGTGGTGTCAAAAGTGCAGGCAGATCTAAGACATCAGGAGTGGTAAATGATAACAAACACAATACTTCTGACATTACTGTGAACACCAGACATGCTAATTAATGCAAATATCTACTGTTGTTTTTTCTTTTGTGTGAGAGAGCTGGAATCAAACATTGTACCACACCTGCCATGCCCAAATGTACTGGTCATAAACATTTCTTTATATACTGCATTATTTACAGATCTTATCATATTATTATAATTTGTATTAATACTATGTATTATTATGATTATATATAATATATTATTATTAATTATGATTATTACTATTTAATCAAATTATGAAGTTAAATCAATAAAAAATATTGCTTTAATATTTTGAATAGTAACATATTTCAGGATAACTATTTGAATGCATCTGATAATAATATTGTTATTGTTTTTTTTAATCAAATTATAAAAAGTAAACAAATAAATAAAGAAATGTCACTATAATATTGATTATTCCGTTATAATAATGTTTTTATAATTAATTCCATAATAATAGTAATAATAACTAGCATTAGTAGTAATAATAGTTAATCAAATTTTAAAAAGTAGACAAATCTGGATAACAAATATTACTCTAATACTATTGAATTGTAAAGTATATCATAAGTAAATAATAATAGTAATAATGATGATTGGCGTCATTAATTATGCATGTTGTAAGAGATTCAAACTCACAGTTCATGTGGAGCATCATTAACTAAAAAACACAAAAGAAGTGCTTATTTATCAGGTTATATATTTATCAGATTATGGCATTGTTAGAATGAATAAAACATTACCAGCCAACTGGCGTGTAACAGTTTCATATACTCACAATGCTGCTCGTTACTCACATTCGGCGTATGGCGAGTGTTCATTTTGGGCTCTGGTTATAATACATAATATCCAAAGGTAGAAAATGTGTTTGCAGTGTTTTCCCACACACGCATAATACATCATGCCATTCAATTAGCGGAAAACTCATTGGAATAATGAATGAATCAGTGAAGGTCCATTTTGGTGACATCATGATGACAGCAGCCATTAGACAGCAGCCAACGAAACCACGTGACTCTCCATTCCTCCACTTCATAACTGACATCAGATGTATCCAGCGACCGCAGGCTCTTGTAAGGCTTTGTGTAACCAGTGACTCGGTGATAAACGGACAGTGTAAAGTGCCATAGGAATTGTAGATTATTGCTAAATGAATGCCAATATGTGCTTGCCTGCAGCCTGTTGTGGTGGAAGAGAAAAAGCCGGTTGAGGTGCAGGTAAATACATTTAGCTGATCGGTTGTCTCTTTGCACGGTGGTGGGACTGTCTTCCTAAAGAAAAGCATTCATCTACATCTTACACTTTTGTACTCGGCACTTTCTATGAACGGGGTATAAAACAGTGTTGCATTACTAACATGTGAAGATGTTTTTTTACATCTATCCAACTTTTAAAATGATATAAAAGTGTCCAAATTTCGACTGAAACCTTTGTGAGAAAAGTAATATTCTCAGTCAATTTTTTTACACCAATTATAGTTTTGGTTGTATTCATCAAAATCGGCAATTCAAATCTGTTACCAAAATAGGTTTATGGGACAGTTTATGGGACTTGTAGTTTTATTAGTAACTATAAACCAACATTTGGTCTCAAAATATATTTTTTAAAGATTTAGGCTTATCTTCAACCCTGTTACCTATTTTGGATTTTTGAAAAATATATAAATAAATAAACAAACAAATAAATAAATACATTTTATTTCATTTCCAATAAAGCAAAAAAAATTATTTTCAATTATAAAATATCTCAAAATATAAAATAAATGTCTAAAACAAATTTACGTGAATACATTTTCTACCAATATATTTTTTGGCCATTTTTTGTATATTTTTGAAAATACATTTATGCATGTAATATTTTTAAAAATACACAAATGTATTCTGAAACATATTTTAGCAAATATATTTTTGTCATTTTCTTTATGTAAATATATTTTTTACCAATATACTTTTGGCCATTTGTGTGTATTTTTTATATTTGAAATGTATAAATATATTTATAGAAAGTATTTTAAAATTTCAATTTCATCTATATTTCAGTCCAAACAAACTGCATTCACACGTCACATTTGGAGAAAAACTTGATTTGTTGTCTATAACGTGTACGAACATATACCATATTTACATAAAAAACAGCGAGGAGCATCATTTAAAGTGCTCCAAAAAATACAATATTGCAATCTATAAAAATATGACACATTTATTAAATCATCATAAATCTACTTTTGATCACTAGGCCATCTGTATTTGTATTTAGCTTAAATGTAGGCTTCTGTACGACTGGAAATGTATTTTCTTGTCCCTGAAATACATTCAGAAATATATTTTGCTATATGAAGGTTGAAACTATTATATAAAAATGTTTTCTTTTCATGTCATACTATTTTGTACCCTAATGTTGGGATGTGCCAAAAGAAAAAGAGTTTTGTTGAAAGAAAAAGCAGCAGTCAAGTTGATTTGTTTTAGTCTCTCTGCTAATGATTCAGTCGTAAGCTTTCACACAATCAGCTGACCGTCTTCTGGCATCCTCTCTCTCTTCTTTCATTTGCTGTGTATTAAACAGTCTTCTCTGATCTTCCTCTGACGCATCAGGTCGACGCGTCTAAGAGCAGCACTCTCGAGGCCGCCGCCAAACCTGAAGAACCTCCAGCGCCAAAAGCAGAGGAGAAGAAACTAGAGAAGAAATCCACTTTTGGAAACATGTTCAAACCCAAGGTAAAGGCGGGATGCGTGGAGTGCAGGTGTATCAGATGTGTTTGTGCATGCAGTAACAGCTGTGTGTGAATTCGAGGTTGTGCTCGGCCAGGTGAGCAGCAGGATCCGGGCCGCGGCGTCCAGTGCTGCCGCCAGCATCTCCCTCATGACTGCTGCAGCGGTAAACGCCGCTAGATCAGTTAACCGCACTGACTCGCTTCCCTGTATCACAGTTATTAATCTACTTAATATATCAGCAGAGGAATATGGCCTTTGTTTTCTGAATAATTTATTTATATACAAATATTTTACCCTCATATTTCTTATGTTCTTATAGAAGAAGAAACTCCCTTCTTTTCTTTCTTCTTTCTTTCAAAATGTCAAAACTTCCAAACTTACTTTCAAACTCCCTTCATTCCTTATGTCCTTCCCTTTCTTTCTTTCTTTCTTTCTTTCTTTCTTTCTTTCTTTCTTTCTTTCTTTCTTTCTTTCTTTCTTTCTTTCTTTCTTTCTTTCTTTCTTTCTTTCTTTCGAGATGTGGGTTAATTTATTTGTTAATTTTTACTTTATGTGATTACTTCTTGTAATTGTTGTGACTTCCTTAATATAATAATATATTAAGTGTGTGTGTGTGTGTGTGGTGTGTGTGCACGTGTGTGTGTGTGCACGTGTGTGTGTGTGTGTGTGTGTGTGTGTGTGTGTGTGTGTGTGTGTATACACTACCATTCAAAGGTTTGGGGATGAAATGTTAAAGTGGTTTTAAAACCACTTATGATCACTAAGGCTGCATTTAATTGATCAACATTACTGTAATATTATGAAATATGATTACAATTTAAAACAACTTAAATCAATATAATTTCCTTATGTGGTGCTAAAATAACATCTTTAATTATTTTCAATGTTGAAAACGATGTAAAGTTTAAAAGAACACAATTATTTTAAATATATGTTTTTTAAATATAATATTTTATATTTTGTAACATTATAACTGCCAATATTCTCCCATTTGAATAGTTTAATGCATTCTTACTGAATACAAGCTTTACATTACTGACTCCAAACTTTTGAACTAGAGTGTACAAAATCTCAAATATAATGCACAAGAATAACAAAATCATCTCATTAACCGCCATTCGTTTCTCTCAACACAAGGCACCAGAGCCCAAGAAGGAGACTCCAGCTGCTCCTCCCGTGGCAGAAGCCGCTCCACCCGCGAAGGCCAAAGAGGAGCCGAAACCCGCCGGCGCTCCTGCACCGCAAGCGGCCCCGGACAACAAATCAGCCGACAGCACAGAGAACGACTCGCCCAACATGCCCCGCAAGCTGGAGAAGAGGAACTCCCTCCAGCTGTTCTTCAAAACCCTGGTTAAGTAGAAACCCCGAGATTCTCCAGGGCACACAACGGTGGGAGCATTCGCAATCGGTGTATTTTAACTCTTCAGTTGTGTGTAGTTTGCCAGTTAAATGCTGTCGAGAAACATTTTGTAATTCTGTCCGATGTCTAACCATTCTGATTATTTCTATATCGCTGGCTATTAATCTTAAAAAAGTGATTTTGAGGTGAGGAATTAAAATGCAAAAATCAATATTTACAGTGTATGACCACTAGATGGCCTCAATTACCAACCTATCTAGATTAATCGATCAATTCCACAGCAGCTTATCTGTATTGCATTTGAATAAATGGTTTAATGAAATTTAATAATTTAAATTATTTAATTAAATGTATTTGTATTGCATGATATCATCTAAATATATCAGTCTAATCTTTGCTGCGATATATAATTCATTCGTAAATAAAAAATACTTTTTGTCATGTAATATAAATATAACTAGCCACAATTATGGTTATTTGAAGCGGGATCCTCCCTGTCAATTATCTTGGACAAAAGTGTGATGACAACTAAATTGAATAAAGTGCACAAATTCACCAAAGCTGCGCTTTAAAGACGTGTTGAAGCAAGATCCGCTTTTGCATATAAAGGCCCAGTCGTCAGACGGGTTTTTCTTCAGGCACCCTTATGGACGAGCAGTAAAAAACCCACACTTTCTTGCTAAGTTAGGATCACTAATGTTGCGTTATGCATTGGTGTGTCTCACAGGGCCAAAAACGCCATTCTGATGCCGGAGTGCAAACGGACCCAGTGGCACCCGAGAAGGCCAAATAAAACCCTGCCTTTGTTTTGATCGTCATCTGTGCCAAAACCATTGGCAGCCATGCGCATAGAAACTTATTTACCAAATTGGGAGGTATTATGCTTACTTGCAAGGCCCACATTTGAAGTAACTATCAAATAATAATCTGAATCCCAGTGCATTTAGTGAGAGCAGAAGTAAGTGTAACGATTTCCCTGTTAAGCAAGTGCTACATGTGTTTATGACCGGTGGGGGGGAACTTGTGCTGTTTTTCACAGAGAAATGTGTCAGGGTTGCGTGGTTTGACATAAGATGGAAAAGTGAAAGTGAAAATGTAATCTGCATTTAAGATAAACTCCCTTTTTATGTGCATGTTCAAATGTCAAATGTGTTGACTATTCTAACACTACTCATATTGCATCGTAATTAACATGCATTGCGCTTTAAAGCCGTTGCGTTAAGATGCCTTTTCACTGGGACAAAGCAAACATCCTGCACGTTTGCTTGTGAAAACATTTATTAATGTAATCATACACTATCTGATTGTGAATACAATGACCCGTCGTCTGCTTATTTCAATCACCGAAACCTACAAAGCCAATTTGAATTCCACTTAAAGTGCAAAACTTCTGAATCACTTTAAGATCCATAAAAATCACACATATTTATTAAACATAATGTCAATCAAATTCAGCACCATATATTATTACAACTTATTTGGTTATTTAAGTTCAAACCCCCCAAAAAACTACTTTTTGTTTTCATTTCCAATGTTGTTTATTAATCATAACTTACTAACTAAACCACATTGCAATTATTGTCTTTTTATTTGCTTGCTATCCAGTTCTGACCAGAGGAGACTAAAAAGATATTAAGTGAAATGTTTTATTTTCTTTCTTATTTTCCGAACATATCAGTTGTTATTAGAACAGTATGGAATAAATATGTGCTATACAATTATGCAATATACAATGTACATTTAATGTGCATTCAACCCTGCTGCAGTCGCATGTATTTTATGATTTTCTTCCTAATTGTCTCTACATTTGTAAAGAGTAGATGGGCCTAATTTAGACTATATACATGAATCTTAGACTTTCTGTATCTCCTTTGTTGCATTTTTGTCTATTTAACCAATTTATAAAAATAAAATAATATTTTTTCTCTGTAAAATGACTTGTTCTGTATTTACAACATGAATACATAGATTTAAAACACTTTATTTTACATTTTCCTGGGAAAAAGTGTTTGCAGGTGTAAATTAGGTTTCGACATGACTATATATGTTTTTGTATTTTTTATATATATATTTTATTTTTATGTAATTATGATTTAGTTTACAGCTAATTTAATTCCAAAGTGGGCGTGTGTCAGGACCACCTACAGGGCAGAAAGAAATGTTGAAAACAATTAACATGTGACAAAAGATGCATGGCATTCTAGGCACTTATTGTGAGTGCAGTGTGCTCTGCATGCTGGTGTTTTCCCATGCAGGCGCACAGTCCCAGTGTGTGTGTGTGTGTGTGTGTGTGTGTGTGTGTGTGTGTGTGTGTGTGTGTGTGTGTGTGTGTGTGTGTGTGTGTGTGCGTGTGCGTGTGCGTGTGTCTGTGTCTGTGTCTCTGTCAGTGTGTCTGTGTCTGTCTGTGTGTGTGCGTGCGTGTGCGCGTGCGTGTGTGCGTGTGTGTGTGTGTGTGTGTGAGTGAGAGAGAGAGATCATGAGTTTGGGGCTGGAGAGGAGGGGTTTGCTGGAGGACCCTTGTCAGCACTAATGAGTGTCACAGCCGATAGACAGAGAGATCGGACTCTGGATCAGATTCCTAGAGCCTCAGGGGGCAGAGACCAGTGTCTTAATTCTTCATTATTCTATCCACAATTATTTAAATCTTTATAAACCCCAAAATGTGTGGTTGGTAGGAATTTTATGTTTTCTGAAAGAAGCATTTTATGCTCACCAAGGCTGCATTTATTTCATTAGAAAAACAATAAAAACAGTAATATTGTGAAATATTATTACAATTGAATTAACAGTTGTCTACTGTAATATATTTTAAAATGTATTTTATTTCTGTGATGTGCAGCTGTATTTTCATCATCATTACTCCAGTCTTCAGTGTCACATGATCTTCAGAACTCATCCTAATAGGCTGATTTGCTGCTCCAGAAGCAGACACTTTCTCTCACAGACATACTGTATGCATTCTTGGGAAGAAAATGTGGCTATGTTGGCTGTGGAGTTCCAGCATTTAGGGAAGTGCTTGAGGAGGATTTGTTAGGTATGCTACCTTCAAGTATTAGTATATTAAAGAGAGCTGCTGACAGAGGGAGGCTGAACAGAGCTGCTATTGTCCTGCAGACTCACGGCCGCTCTCATATCTGTCACGATGAAAGCTTCTCTGAGAGATGTGATATCTCTGAGACCCTCACGTGAGGCCTGCTGACCGTTAAAGACATAGTTCAACATGAAATGAACAGATTGCCATCCTTTACTCCACCTCAAAGCTTAAAACTCATATGAAAGATAGTCATACGTGTTGGGAAGAACATGAGAGTGAGCGTAGCATTTAGTAGGATCACCAGGGCTGTGTCCCTACCAATATCCAGCAACTACTAAATTGTTCCTAGCAATCATTTTGGTCAAACTATTTAATTGACCAAATGATTTGGTCAATTAAATAGATGTATATGCAACCACTGTTGTTGTAATTTCGGCTGCATCTGAAATACTACTATTTAAACTGTTGATATTACCTGAGAAGTTACAAATATGCTAGAAACGCATGCTTTCAAGGACATTTAATACACTTGTGCAGTAAGAACATAGGTATGCGAAGTGTTTAAAACATACAGGTGCACAGTTCAGTGGAATGATAAAGTTTACCCTGTTTCACTTGGTTGTGAAACTGAACATACAAAGCAAACTGTTAGCTGAAATATCCACAAAAAATCCCCCCACAATGTCAAAATCAAACCTTCACCCTATAGCTGTTGTGTGTTCATCTGCTTCTTCCATTTGCTCTTTTTACATTGACTATCACTCTATATAAACTAATACAACCAGAAAAAAATCTCATTTTTATTACAATATAAACTGATAAATGTAGCATTCACTTCAATTGTATGGATGCTTTCAACTGATTTCAAACCAAACTCACACCAACTGAATTACAGTGGTCAAAATGTAGTGAATTAATTACAAACTCGATCATGAGTGTTTTCGTCATATTAATGGAGGGTTTTGGTCACTTCCTCAGCTGGTCAGACTGGGAGACCAGCTAAAACCTGCTACTTCCAGCTCAAACCAGCTAAGAGCCAACCAGCTTAGGCTGGTTTAAGCTGTGGTTTTTTCAGTTATCTTTGAAATGTTTTGAATTTGTAAACATCATACTATTTTCACTTATTTCAGTTAATGTCATTAAACATTAAACTAGCGAGCTAAGCCAAATCAAAAGAGCCATTCATTTTCTAGATCAGAATCAGAACTTCGGAGCGGGTTCGCAAGTCTTTAGATTCAGAACGAGACTTCGGAGTGCGTATCGCAAACCTTTTTTCTGATTTCCATCTTTCTTTTTTATTAAACAGTACAAAACATCAAACCATTAAGACAGTACAGATATAAAAACAAAACAAAGAAACAAGAAAGAAAGAATGTACACATTACAAATCCATTAAGAAAATAAACTTTGCTTACATTATAGGAAACGATTATTATTTTTTTATTATTATTATTTAAACCATGGTTAATTTTAATAAGGGATGTGTTGACAGGTTAACAATAAATAAAAAAATAAAAAAATGTACTCCGTAAGAGGACACATGAATATAGAGATGCAGTTTTGGTGACTTTATAAAATGAACAGAGCTTTGGATAGTTTCCATTTAAACGTTGAATAAAGAAAAGAGAGCTTTAGCGCTGGAGTTTTGTTTATGTGAAATTTAGCAGGAAACACAAATTTATGGTTCATTTGTGGTCATTTTATTTACTTTGACAAGGACCCATTAAATTGATTAAACTCTTTATTAGCTCTACAATAGAAATATTTATATTTAAATAAAGAAATATTCCTCTTATTCATAACTTTTTTAATTTTATGTTTTATTTTATGTAAAAAACCTTGTCTGTGAAATTCCTTGTTCTACCGTATAAATGTATAAAATAAAGAAATTGTATTTTTGATGAATAAAAGTCCCTCGCAAGGTGTCTCTACACCAGTGGTTCTCAGCTGGTTTGGCTCCAGGTCCCAGGTTTTACATTAGACCATGTCTTCCATGTTTAGTTTTTTCTTAAATACTCTCAACTTCATGCAGGCTCTATTTCTCCTTCGTCAACACCAAACCAGAAATATGTTCCTTTCTACTCTGTTCTATTATGGTGGATGTTGTTTATTTAAATTTTTTTAAACATTAAAATATCTATTTATAGTGTGTACATGGCTTAACCCCCCCCACGCAGCACATTTAATCTGCTGTAAGCTTCATCCACATTACACACGTCATATTGCTCTGTTTGCTTTCCTTAAAAAGGAACTGAAACAAAGCTAAATAAAACTTCCCAACCCTCTTCCACCTGTTCATGTTTTAATTATATTGAATGAAATCTGTTTTATTGTTACACTATGATTATGATTGGCATTGTATTTTGTGCTGTCTGAGACGCACGGCTGGGTGAGAAGCAGTGATCTGTGAGCAGCACATCCGGTTTATTTTCTTCAGGCAGATCATTTCACTCGACATATTTTTCATTTCTCAGAGTCCATCATTGGGGAAATTGTATTGTCCCTTTTGAGCAGACAGGAAGTTATTTGCAAAGGTGTTTTCCTGCCTTCTGTCATCTGGTGTACGTAGGGGAGGTGATTTCAGTAGAATCCACCCTCAGTAGTAAAGAAACTTGTT
Organism: Oxygymnocypris stewartii; assembly: GCA_003573665.1. Lineage (NCBI taxonomy): Eukaryota > Metazoa > Chordata > Actinopteri > Cypriniformes > Cyprinidae > Oxygymnocypris > Oxygymnocypris stewartii. The sequence continues at coordinate 12,012 of QVTF01019866.1, read as the reverse complement.
GAACAGTCAGCAGGATGAGACGTGAAGCTGAACGCTGTCTGTGTCTCACATCATGACAAGACTTCTGTTTTCATTTCAAATCTGGAAGATTGTCCAGGACAAAAGAGCCCTAACCTTCAGCACACCCTCCCATTCGCTCCCCCACACACCACCTTCAAAACCACTTCTGCAGAAGAAACAAATAGATCACCTTGGCATTATGAAAATGAAAGTACTAATGCTTGCTTAAACTACCAGTGATTCTGATCTGACAGTTCTCCCCCCCCCCCCCACACCAAAACCTGACCAACAAATACATCAAGATTTAAACATGTTATATACATTGTTGTAAATATATCATAATGTATTTATTATAGACAAATATTTATTTAAACATGTTTAAATATTAAATTAATTATTTCTTTAAAAAATGTTATCTATGAATAAAAAATTGAAAATAAAGATAGCATTTATAAATCAAAACAAACATATGACAAATAAAAAAAATAGTAGAAAGTAATATATATTAAACATAATTTTAACCATTAAAATCAGTCATTATACCACCACTGCAAAAATAATGAATAAAATAGCAAATAAGCATTACAAATAATATTGCTATAAAACTAAAATAGCGATATATTTTATTTTATATTATATTATTTAAATGTATACATTTTTTTACTATTTATTTGTCATTTAAACAATTAAAATCAATAATATTATCACCACCGCAAAAATAATAACTGCATTAAAAATAATACAGCTATAAAATAATAGAATTAGAGCTGGGTTTAATTTGTTTTATAATATAATATAATATTACTCACGTAATTTACTTTTCACTATTTATTTATCATTTAAACAATGGTTTAAACGCTTAAGTCTTTATGACATTCTCATCCTTGCTTCAATGTCTTCATCGTGTTACAGGTGAAACATCTTTTAGACATCAGTCATATCCTTTTGTTTTACACATCCCTCACGTTAAGTATGAATCAGGGCCAACCCGGCAGACAACAATGGTCTTCAGTATATATGACAATCTTTGCATTAATGGGAGACACACCTTTGTCTGGGGCTGGTTCCTGACAGCGAGCAGTGGAGGCGGCTGCTCCTGACACATCGAGATGAAACCAGGCTTCAGTGAAGTGAAGGCACACCTGCTCAACACACTCACAATACACCGTCTCAGTCGACGCCAGTTTCATCAACGTGTTCTGTTAGCAGCCGCAGTGCAGAACTGTACACTTATATATATATATTTCAAAATATACAGAAAATGGCCAATAAATAGATATTTGCTAAAATATGTTTCAATAAATATATGTTTGCTAAAATATGTTTCAATAAATATATATTTGCTAAAATATGTTTCAATAAATATATATTTGCTAAAATATGTTTCAATAAATATATATTTGCTAAAATATGTTTCAATAAATATATATTTGCTAAAATGTTTCAAAATATATTTATGTGAATACACTAACGATTTAGTTGTATTTTTCAAAATGAAAATGAGAAATGTTGCAGAGAATATATATTTTTGTATATTATATATTTTCTGTATTTATTATTTTATTTCTGTGAATGTGAACTTTCAAATTTTACACAAAAACAATCTTATCGGTGTCATTTTAGTATCATTGATGTATTATTTTTCATATTTAATTTAAATATTCACTTTAATTTTAGTTAAAGTTATTATTTATTAGTTTTATAGTTTATCTCTATAAATATTATTTTAGTATTTTGTAACATTTTAGTTTGTCGTGTTTTATTTCCGTTAATGTTTATTTTATTTCAGTTTTTTTATGGTTTTAGTTACTATTTTCTATACTTACACACTGTCATGAATCTGGTTACCACTCACTCTACTGCACATCACCCATGGACTACATCTCCCATCATGCACTGCACTCACACATTCCCGTCCACCATTACACCAATCACACAGCTGTCACCATTCACTCATCAACCCTAATTGCCTCACCACACCTGCACCTCATTCACTCACTCACATAAAAGCAGCACACAAACACTCACTCACTGCGAAGTCTTGTTTTGCCCTGGCTACATTTCTGAGCGTTCTTCCCCGTATCTGTTATCTCTGTGTGTGACCCCGGACTGCCTGACCTTGGACTTCTGAACCTGTGCCTGTGACCTCGACCCCTGCCTGGTATTGTTTACGTCTCTGCTCTGCCTCCGATATTCCTGTTATGCCCTCTGACCATTGCCTGTGTGATTCTGCCTCTGTCCAATAAATATATATTACTGCACTTGGATCCCCTGCCTTTGACCAGTCTTTACAGAAGACTTCGCCAAGGATGAATCCAGCAGTAAAATTGATGTTACTCCGCCAGGGTACAAGGTCCATTGAGGATTATGTGGTGGACTTTCTCGAACTGGCACACCTGACTCATACAGATAAAATATGCTTAATGATATTTTTTCAAGGGGGCTTATCTGAACCTCTCTGTTCAATCATGCCGCTGCATGATCCTAAATGGACGTTGGAGAAGTATATCGTTACCGCACTACAGCTGAGTGGCTCTCCTTTTACGGAGTGGCTCTCCCAGGAGCTCGCAGAGTCCGCTCCAGAGCCCGCTCCGTCCCAGGAGCTCGCAGAGTCCGCTCCAGAGGCCGCTCCGTCCCAGGAGCTCGCAGAGTCCGCTTCAGAGGCCGCTCCGTCCCAGGAGCTCGCAGAGTCCGCTCCAGAGGCCGCTCCGTCCCAGGAGCTCGCAGAGTCCGCTCCAGAGGCCGCTCCGTCCCAGGAGCTCGCAGAGTCCGCTCCAGAGGCCGCTCCGTCCCAGGAGCTCGCAGAGTCCGCTCCAGAGGCCGCTCCGTCCCGGGAGCTCGCAGAGTCCGCTCCAGAGGCCGCTCCGTCCCGGGAGCTCGCAGAGTCCGCTCCAGAGGCCGCTCCGTCCCGGGAGCTCGCAGAGTCCGCTCCAGAGGCCGCTCCGTCCCGGGAGCTCGCAGAGTCCGCTCCAGAGGCCGCTCCGTCCCGGGAGCTCGCAGAGTCCGCTCCAGAGGCCGCTCCGTCCCGGGAGCTCGCAGAGTCCGCTCCAGAGGCCGCTCCGTCCCGGGAGCTCGCAGAGTCCGCTCCAGAGGCCGCTCCGTCCCGGGAGCTCGCAGAGTCCGCTCCAGAGGCCGCTCCGTCCCGGGAGCTCGCAGAGTCCGCTCCAGAGGCCGCTCCGTCCCGGGAGCTCGCAGAGTCCGCTCCAGAGGCCGCTCCGTCCCGGGAGCTCGCAGAGTCCGCTCCAGAGGCCGCTCCGTCCCGGGAGCTCGCAGAGTCCGCTCCAGAGGCCGCTCCGTCCCGGGAGCTCGCAGAGTCCGCTCCAGAGGCCGCTCCGTCCCGGGAGCTCGCAGAGTCCGCTCCAGAGGCCGCTCCGTCCCGGGAGCTCGCAGAGTCCGCTCCAGAGGCCGCTCCGTCCCGGGAGCTCGCAGAGTCCGCTCCAGAGGCCGCTCCGTCCCGGGAGCTCGCAGAGTCCGCTCCAGAGGCCGCTCCGTCCCGGGAGCTCGCAGAGTCCGCTCCAGAGGCCGCTCCGTCCCGGGAGCTCGCAGAGTCCGCTCCAGAGGCCGCTCCGTCCCGGGAGCTCGCAGAGTCCGCTCCAGAGGCCGCTCCGTCCCGGGAGCTCGCAGAGTCCGCTCCAGAGGCCCGCTCCGTCCCGGGAGCTCGCAGAGTCCGCTCCAGAGCCCGCTCCGATCCAGGAGCTCACAGAGTCCAGCTCTCCTTCGTCTCTGCTGGTCCCGCCCAGCTCTCCTTCGCCGCTGGTCCCGCCCAGCTCTCCTTCGCCGCTGGTCCCGCCCAGCTCTCCTTCGTTTCCGCTGGTCCCGCCCAGCTCAACAATGCCTCCGCTGGTTCCGTCCAGTTCTACCGAGCGCCCAAGAGAGTCAGAGCCATCTGAGTGCCCAAGAGAGTCAGAGCCGCCCGAGCGCCACCGAGATTTAGCGCTTCCAGAGTGCCCCCTCGAGGTAGTGGAGTTCACCAAGAACTTTCATGGAGGGAGCTCCCCTCCATTGCTCACGGAGACCCCGGACCCGCCATGGCCCATGAGGTCCCCTGATCCATCATGGCTGCCCGAGTCCCCGGATCTTCCATGGCCGCTTAAACTCCCTGCCTCGGTTCCTGAAACCAAATGTGCTCTCTCTGCCTCTTGTGTCTCCGTTTCCTCTAGGTCCCAGTCTCGGCCAGGGATCTCTGCTCCGCCCTGGAGGGCGCCTGTCTCGTCTGCTCCGCCCTGGTGGGCGTCTGTCTCGTCTGCTCCGCCCTGGTGGGCGTCTGTCTCGTCTGCTCCGCCCTGGTGGGCGTCTGTCTCGTCTGCTCCGCCCTGGTGGGCGTCTGTCTCGTCTGCTTCGCCCTGGAGGGCGCCTGTCATGTCTGCTCCGCCCTGGTGGGCGTCTGTCTCGTCTGCTCCGCCCTGGTGGGCGTCTGTCTCGTCTGCTCCGCCCTGGTGGGCGTCTGTCTCGTCTGCTTCGCCCTGGAGGGCGCCTGTTATGTCTGCTCCGCCCTGGTGGGCGTCTGTCTCGTCTGCTCCGCCCTGGTGGGCGTCTGTCCCGTCTGCTCCGCCCTGGTGGGCGTCTGTCTCGTCTGTTCCTCCCTGGAGGGCGCCTGTCACGTCTGCTCCGCCCTGGTGGGCGTCTGTCTCGTCTGCTCCGCCCTGGAGGGCGCCTGTCACGTCTGCTCCGCCCTGGTGGGCGTCTGTCTCGTCTGCTCCGCCCTGGTGGGCGTCTGTCTCGTCTGCTCCGCCCTGGTGGGCGTCTGTCTCGTCTGCTCCGCCCTGGTGGGCGCCTGTTCTGCCAGAGTCACCCCACGTCTCCGTCGACCTGCCAGAGTCACCCCACGTCTCCGTCGACCTGCCAGAGTCACCCCACGTCTCCGTCGACCTGCCAGAGTCACCCCACGTCTCCGTCGACCTGCCAGAGTCACCCCACGTCTCCGTCGACCTGCCAGAGTCACCCCACGTCTCCGTCGACCTGCCAGAGTCACCCCACGTCTCCGTCGACCTGCCAGAGTCACCCCACGTCTCCGTCGACCTGCCAGAGTCACCCCACGTCTCCGTCGACCTGCCAGAGTCACCCCACGTCTCCGTCGACCTGCCAGAGTCACCCCACGTCTCCGTCGACCTGCCAGAGTCACCCCACGTCTCCGTCGACCTGCCAGAGTCACCCCACGTCTCCGTCGACCTGCCAGAGTCACCCCACGTCTCCGTCGACCTGCCAGAGTCACCCCACGTCTCCGTCGACCTGCCAGAGTCACCCCACGTCTCCGTCGACCTGCCAGAGTCACCCCACGTCTCCGTCGACCTGCCAGAGTCACCCCACGTCTCCGCCGACCTGCCAGAGTCACCTCACGCCTCTGCTGTCTCCTCCGCCCCGCCCTGGTGGGCTCCTGCCTCATTGGCCCCACATGGACCTGGCCCTCCATTCCCTCCCCCGGTTCCACCTCCGCTCCACCACCCTCCTGGAGTATGCTTTGTGTAAGCGTCTGGAAGCCGCTCTTTGGGGGGGGGCTCTGTCATGAATCTGGTTACCACTCACTCTACTGCACATCACCCATGGACTACATCTCCCATCATGCACTGCACTCACACATTCCCGTCCACCATTACACCAATCACACAGCTGTCACCATTCACTCATCAACCCTAATTGCCTCACCACACCTGCACCTCATTCACTCACTCACATAAAAGCAGCACACAAACACTCACTCACTGCGAAGTCTTGTTTTGCCCTGGCTACATTTCTGAGCGTTCTTCCCCGTATCTGTTATCTCTGTGTGTGACCCCGGACTGCCTGACCTTGGACTTCTGAACCTGTGCCTGTGACCTCGACCCCTGCCTGGTATTGTTTACGTCTCTGCTCTGCCTCCGATATTCCTGTTATGCCCTCTGACCATTGCCTGTGTGATTCTGCCTCTGTCCAATAAATATATATTACTGCACTTGGATCCCCTGCCTTTGACCAGTCTTTACACACACACTATATATATCCTGGTGCATTTTAACTGAATGTTTGTTTGTTTGTTTATTGGATATATTTTTGTAGCATAATCTAAAGTTGTTTGTGTCACCTCATCAGTGAGTAGCTTGTCTTTCTCCAAACGCTGTGATGATGCCTTCTGCCCTACTTTTCTCCATCATTATTGGCTGAGCGGCCATTTGGCTTGATATTATCCTCAGGGGAACAACACAACCCCCTCACAGCTAACGCTCGGGACACGGACATTTATCCCCCCCTGCAAAACTAGTTTATTAGCAAGTGCAACTATCAGACAAACGGACGGTCAAGATGAAGTGTAAACTCATATAGTGACCTCCTCAGAAAGACTCAAACACAGACATCTCACTGATGCTGTCATTGATTCTGACCGGCATCACAAAACCATGATCCAGATCTGCTCGAGTGCAACATGCATAACTCAGATCGTAATATAACTCAAACTAAAACCATAAACAAACTGTTTTTACTCGAAATAAACAATAACCAAACTCAATATCATATTAACATATAAAGAAATATTAAAGTTCTAAAATAACATGTAAATAAACTATAAAACTAAATCAAATAAAAAACTTTACAATTTAAGTGTAATTATACATATATAAAATTCAATGATAAGAAGTTTGTGGATTTTTTTTTACATATTTGAAACTTATTTTATTTCAGCTTGCCAAAGCAATGTTTCATTTTAATTTGATGTACTGCAATGATTAAAACTAAATGAACTATCAAACTAATACATTAAAGTAATACAAATATAAACTAACAAATAACAAAAATATATGACAAAAATGCTAAAACTTGAACAAAAATTAAAGTGAAAATATGAGTATAATATTTTATAATAATATTATAATAGTATATCAGTGATACTAAAATAAGAATGATGAGAATAAATAAAAATCTAAACAAAAATTTTGTTGTGGGAAAAAATGAAATGTTAACTTAAAAATATATGAAATAATACATTAAATTAAATTAATTATTTCAGCTAGCTGTCGAGTCAGAATTTCTCATCTTTGTTAAGTTTAACTTGATGAACTAAAATGCTGAATCTAAACTAACTAGAATAAATCAAATTAATTTAAAAACTATGTAGTCTGCTATATTACATGAAAAACTAAACTAAACGCACAACAAAATTGCAACTTTAACTGAAAGGAAGAAACCTGCTGAAAGGATCATTAACGAGTCGTTATCCAAAGCTGCTTGGAAACAATCTACACTGTATACAACGCTATATACAGCAAAGGTGAATTGACTAAAAATCAACATAAAAATTATTATATCTTAACCAAAACTATATCAATGATTAAAAAAAAACATGTGACTGATAATAATGTTGTGTGTGAAAACTTTAAGACTTGATTAAGACATGATTGACTTCAGTCTCCCCTCAGTCTGGGTCCTTTACAGGGTTTGATCAGCGCAGCGCAGACATAATAATGTCCTTCCTGAGTCCTGCTGCCCCCAAAGCCTTTGTGATGTCAGAACAATAGGAAGTGAGCGGGAGGCCTCTGAGTCACATGTGCTGCCTTTGATTAGCATTCTACACTGGTGTGTGTGTGTGTGTGTGTGTGTGTGTGTGTGTGTGTGTGTGTGTGTGTGTGTGTGTGTGTGTGTGTGTGTGTGTGTGTGTGTGTCTGTGTCTGTGTCTGTGTGTGTGTGTGTGTGTGTGTGTGTGTGTGCGTGTGCGTGTGTGTCACACACTCAGGATGCAGCAAGAATAATCCGGGTGCTATTAATAGCTTTACTTTACAAACTTAAACAGATATGAATACAGTCATTTAAGTCATAAAATATGATTAATTTTCATGAATGATTGATTAGATTAAAGAAGCAGCAGTGGATTTAAATGTTATCTTTATGTCAATATTTATGCCTGGTGAACATGTTCACAAGGAATATTGAAGGCATGTTATAGAAAGAGATGACATCTCTGTTAATATCTCCCCCTCACAGTCTGTGTGACCAATATGACACAACTCTGAGATAATGTGAATCATTATAAATGAGTCGGTCATTCTCACCAAAATAAACCCGGACAAGGCTGACTAGCTCTTCATAAGAGTACCTTTTCTCATCATAATATCTGACTGTACATTATCACACTTTTATTACATAGTAAAATAAATAAATTATAGGCCTATCTATATATCTATATATTATGTATAATTTATTAATTTATATTATATATACATTTATATTTATACAATTGTATATTATTTAAACATTTAATGTTATTTAAACAAATGTATATAATATATTATAAAATAAATAAAAACAATATAGACAAAATAATGCACCATTTAAAAAAAACTTTAAATAAAATGTAAGTGAAAATATAAAAAATAAATAAATATTAACCAAAACTATAACAGAATGTAAATGACAATAACGTGTGTGAATTTTGACATTTTAAATAAAACTAACAATTTATTTCAGCTAGTTAGCCAGTAAAATAACTAAAACTAAATATATTGAATTATATAAATGAAACTATATAAATAGCTTGACATTCAATATATATTTATATAAAACATTAACATCCTATCAATCCCAAACGATTGAACAGTAGAGAAAATCTATACAAAACAGTAATGCATTAATGTTGACGTTTAAATAGGGAACATAATGATATATATAGTATATATTATCTATATATTATAGAGCTGCTGTGCACTTGTTGCTTGTCAGATTACTGTCATGATTATCATGCGCTAGATCAGCAGACCAGACATTATCTGAAACTGAGCTACTGAACAATTTTTTTAAAAGGCCTGTTTTATAAACTTTCCTCCTTCATGCTGTGCAATACTTTCCATTACGGAAACCAGCAACTGAGACTTAATGACTGGGTTCGAGACTTGGAATGACATCATTTATTGTGTACTAAACATTTCATCAAAAAGTGCTTCTTGAGGTCTTTGGGCAGTTATTGAACAGAGACTGATGTGGATTTGTTGACTGTGTGGCCTGCTGACAGCTGTGAGCTGCAACTGAGATCCTCTCTCTCAGAGAAATGATTGCGATAGAGCATTCGTCTGTAACCAGCATTCAGAGCACAGATGAATGGGAAGCACACAACACAGCACTGCCTGGACACTCTTCAATGCATTTACTGTAGCTACAAAAGAATGGGAGGTTTGACTTTGGAAACTGAAATTAGTTCCTGCCAAAGAAATCCTTTATGACACTACAAAGGCTTGTATAATCAATGCCTCATTATAATGAGAATAATTTCACACATACATATATATAAGTGCAATTTGGCTCATTCAATATATATGTAATATATTTTTATATAATTTATTTATACATTTATTTAAGTCATTTCAAATCATTTTTGTATATTGTGTAGTTGAAAATGGTCAAATATAAAAATAATAATTTTCAAATAGCATATAATAATTTAATATACTACTACTACTACTACTACTTATAATAATAAAGTACTATCTAATAATAATTGTATATAATATATTATATAGGATATCATATTATTTATATTATAACAATTATAATGCTATGGATTAATTCTTAAAATATTTCAAAAAATCTCATTAGACTATGACTTCATTCTTGTCATTTTTTTATTTATTTTTTCAATATGATTGTAATCTTGTAATCTCAGAATAATGTTTTTTGTTAAAAATTATATGTATAGATATGTGTATATATATATATATATATATATATATATATATACAGTATCTCACAGAAGTGAGTACACCCCTCACATTTTTGTAAATATTTTATATCTTTTCATGTGACAACACTGAAGAATTTTCCAGCACTGCCTTAACCCTCTTGGGCATGGAGTTCACCAGAGTTTCAGAGGTTGCCATTGGAGTCCTTTTCAACTCCTCCATGACAACATCATGGAGCTGGTGGATGTTAGAGACCTTGCGCTCCTCCACCTTCCATTTGAGGATGCCCCACAGATACTCAATAGGGTTTAGGTCTGGAGATATGCTTGGCCAGTCCATCACCTTTACCCTCAACTTCTTTAGCCAGGCAGTGTTTGTTATCATGTTGAAATGCTGCCCTGTGGCCCAGTCTCCGAAGGGAGGGGATCATGCTCTGCTTCAGTATTTCACAGGACATGTTGGCATTCATGGTTCCCTCAATCAACTGTAGCTCCCAGTGCCAGCAGCACTCATGCATCCCCAGACCATGACACTCCCACCACCATGCTTGACTGATATGCAAGACACACTTGTCTTTGTACTCCTCACCTGGTTGCCGCCACACACGGGTTCCAGTAATCCATGTCCTTAGTCTGCTTGGCTTCAGCAAACTGTTTGCAGGCTTTCTTGTGCATCATCTTTAGAAGAGGCTTCCTTCTGGGACGACAGCCATGCAGACCAATTTGATGCAGTGTGCGGCGTATGATCTAAGCACTGACAGGCTGACCCCCACCCCTTCAACCTCTGCAGCAATGCTGGCAGCACTCATACATCTATTTCCCAAACACAACCTCTGGATATGACGCTGAGCACGTGCACTCAACTTCTTTGGAGGCCTGTTCTGAGTGGAACCTGTCCTGTTAAACCGCTGTATGGTCTTGGCCACCGTGCTGTAGCTCAGTTTCAGGGTCTTGGCAATCTTCTTATAGCCTACGCCATCTTTATGCAGAGCAACAATTTTTTTGTTCAGATCCTCAGAGAGCTCTGAGGTGCCATGTTGAACTTCCAGTGACCAGTATGAGAAAGTGAGAGCGATAACACCAAATTTAACACACCTGAGACCTTGTAACACTAAAAAGTCACATGACACCGGCTGGGAGAGAAAATGGCTAATTGGGCCCTTTTTGGACATTTTCACTTAGAGGTGTACTCACTCTTGTGGCCAGCGGTTTAGACATTAATGGCTGTGTGTTGAGTTATTTTGAGGGGACAGCAAATTTACACTGTTATACAAGCTGTACACCCACTACTGTACATTGTTTACATTGCAAAGTGTAATTTCTTCAGTGTTGTCACATGAAAAGATATAATCAAATATTTACAAAAATGTGAGGTGTACTCACTTCTGTGAGATACTGTATATATGCATATATATATAAAAATTAAACTTAAGTTGTAATTTCGTCAATTATTTGGATGAGTTTAAGTAATGGAAAAATATCTATCTATCTATCTATCTATCTATCTATCTATCTATCTATCTATCTATCTATCTATCTATCTATCTATCTATCTATCTATCTATCTATTTATCTATCTATCTATCTATCTATTGTTTTATCTAGTCTATTATAATGATTCTTCATGTAAAAAAACAAGCGTAACTGCTGTAACAGTATTTCTTACTGTATCACATTACGTATCCCAATGTTTTCTTTATAGATTGAAACATCAATGAGGTTCTCTTTTAGTTCTCTGGGCAAAATAATAAAATAACATGGCATTTAAGTCCTCACAGAAGAACAATGCAAAAGCAAAGGGCCTTGGGGAGATTCCCATGAGCTGCATCTCCTTTCCATGAGGGCTGGGTGTGTAAATGTGGGGGATGGGTTCGCTGACGCTTAATTCACATGCATACAATCGAACTTAAAGACAAGAAGAGTTCACTGGTGCAGAAGGACATCCAGCCTTCCATATTAAATGTACAGAATCTGTATAGAAGTTGTTGCATTGTCTTAAGTTGAAAGCACTTTTTATGTCTTGAAGGTCAGATTTTTTTTATGGCAACACAAATATGCGGAGCTGAATTGTGTAGGTCTTTGTATTGGAGTAATTTCAATAACAAAGTTTCCCAACTGAATGATTGCATAACTTAACAGTTGTGTGCTTTTCGCCTGAGGGTGGTTTAAAGTACTTCTCACTTCTGAAGAAGCATTACATCCAGACTACTCTCCTGTTCCAGTTATAATCAACATGGTTTCTGTGTCACAACAAATGCATGCTCTTATCATTAAACATTAATAGTCATAACAACTATTATAGAACACAACTATAACTAATACAATTTCATTGTAGTATTGATTGCTCTACAAAACCTTTTTATGTCAAAATTCAT
>QVTF01019865.1:67500-81908 GCA_003573665.1 Oxygymnocypris stewartii | reverse complement strand
TGTCTCTCGCACGCACTCACTCTCTCACTCACTCACTCTCTCTCACTCACTCACTCTCTCTCACTCACCAAACCCCAGACTGCATCTGTGTGTCCAGACAGCCCCCCCCCCCCCCCGCAGCAACCGACGGCTCTACTCACTCTCTTCTCACTCACTCTCACTCTTTCTCTCTCACACCCTCACTTTCTCTCTCTCATCTCTCCGCACTCACTCTCTCTCTCTCACTCACTCACTCACTCTCTCACTCACCAAACCCCAGACTGCATCTGTGTGTCCAGACAGCCCCCCCCCCCCGCACGAGCACCGACGGCTCTACTCACTCACTCTCTCTCACTCACTCTCACTCTTTCTCTCTCACACCCTCACTCTCTCTCTGTCCTCGCACGCACTCACTCTCTCACTCACTCACTCTCTCTCACTCACCAAACCCCAGACTGCATCTGTGTGTCCAGACAGCCCCCCCCGCAGCACCGACGGCTCTACTCACTCACTCTCTCACTCACTCTCTCTCACTCACTCTCTCACTCATCTCTCTCACTCACCTCACTCTCACTCACTCACTCACTCTCTCTCTCTCTCTCTCTCACTCACTCTCTTACACACACACACACACACACACACACTCGCATTTTTGCGCATATTGCCCAGCCCTACTTTGAAAAAACACGCATTTGGTAATATTTTGCTCGATGCGCCCTCTTGTGGCCTCAGGAGAGAAGCCAAAAGCTTTTTTTTACCTAACTGAATTATGCCTTTTAAATTCGAATATAAACTGAATACATTTTTTCAGCCAATTTGCCAGCCCTAGTTTACACTGATCCACCTGTTGTGCCATCGGCCCATTTCGCCGTGTGGTTTCTTGGCCGCACAGACAATGTGTTAAAGACACCTGAGGTCTTGAAATACGGCATACTGCCTTAATGAAAGCCACATTGTAAACACTTTACAGTACCAGTCTTTTTTTATAGACCCTTGAACTTGACAAATGTCATCAGCCCATTTCAGGTTATATAAGGAAGTAGGTTATATAACACTAGAAATTGTAATGCATAAGCATGCAAAAAAATGCCCATGTAAATAGTTTCTTGTGTGCATGTAAAAGTTTTTTTTTAGGGTGTCTATATGTTGGGGGGGGGGGATTAGGGGGTCAAATATTTGTAAAAATATTCAATAAAAAATATTTGCAGATTACTCTACTATATAGCTGAATATAATGCTCTATGATCCATTAATGTTGAATCTGGTCTGAAAAACTACTGAGAGGTTTGGAAATTTGAGTCTGGATTTTTTAAATGGAAAATATGAAGGAGCCCTGATTTTGTGAGTTGTTTTCTGTGCCGTTCAGAGCTGGGCGTCCCGTCGTCGGTGGATCTGGTGTGCAGTGATCCGGCTCACATGGTCACGTCCTTCACTAACGGCAGGGCGGGCATCTTCAACATGGAGACCCGACAACTAGTGCTGGAGCTTGAGTCGCAAGCCGCCGGAAAACCCGGTACGAGATTCATCCACAGAACCGAAACGTTTCTTGAAACTCATCCCTTTTAGTTTATTGCTACTTGACATAAAAAACCTATCTATGAATGTAATGATAATAGTCGAACCATCAATGAATGTAAAAGTCCCATGATGCTCTCTGACGTCGATGTGTTTGATGTTCAGATGAGCCGTGTCAGATTAATAAAGTCCTCAGTCACCCGACGCTGCCCATCACCATCACAGCACAGGAGGACCGACACATCCGCTTCTACGACAACAACACAGGTGAACAACACCATTAAACAGCCTCACTCCATTATTGATTATTCATGATGTGTTTGTTATTAATATGGGGATTATTAGTAGTATTTTAATAGATATGTCCATTTATATATGTGACCCTGGAGCACAAAACCAGTCATACGGGTCAATTCTGTGAGATTAAGATGTATGCATCATCTGAAAGATTAATAAATCATATTTCCATTGATGTATGGTTTGGACAATATTTGTAAATCTGGAATCTGAGGGTGCAAAAAAATCGAAATATTGAGAAAATCATATTTAAAGTTGTTCAAATGACGTTTTTAGCAATGCATATTAATAATCAATAATTAAGTTTTGATATATTTACTAATATCTTCATGGAGCATGATCTTTAATATCCTAATGATTTTTGGCATAAAATAAAATTTATTATTTTGACCCATACAATATATTGTTGTCTATTGCTACAAATATAGCTGTGCTGCTTATGACTGCGTCTGTGCTCCAGAGACATATGCAGGTGCATCTTAAAAAAATATAATATCATGGAAAAGGTCTTTATTTTTTGTAAATTTTTTTGTAATTTAATTTAAAAAAGCAAACTTTCTTATATTCTATATTCATTGCACACAATCTGAAATATGTCAAGAGGTTGTTTTTTTTTATTATTATGTTTTCAACTTACAGTTTAGGAAAATAACAAATTAATGGAAGCAGTAATTAATATAAAAGGAGCACCAATCAAGCCTCGAGTGCATAAATAATGAAACCTACTTTGGAGATCTTGTTTTGTAAATCTTTTTTTGATTGATCTTTGAGAAAATATTCTAATCTTTTGCGATATGGATTTTTATGTTATTTTCCTAAGCTGCAGTTTTTCTTTCGTTTAATACATTTGGCCAAAATCTTGTTGGAAAGGATGATGCTGTATTGGATATGAAGACTAAATGCCAGATACCAGACTCTCTTCGCATTATTATAATTTTTTTAATAAAGAATAACCGGTTTTAGAACGGTAATAATAATACGGAGTTAAATGTTAAAATACAGATTCTTCTCCGAGTGAACCGATATAATAAAAAAAAAAACTATTTCCATTTTTAAACCCTGCTTATAAGAGACTTCTTTAAAAACATTTGAATTAAATATATATATATATATATATATTAGGGGTGGAAGCGTACGGTTCTCCACACACGGATCGGCACGCGCTAAGACCGCGGTTCAACTTAAATCTGACAAGCATCTGCAATATTGTTTATTATAAATAACACGTGAAACAAACAGGGTTCGGCTAACGTATGCTTCTGTTGACGAATGTGCATTCTGGCTTCCCAATACATTACAACAACAGCGATGAGGAAAAAGTGGACAAACCGTTCACTCTTGTTCAGTGCCGTATGCTGGAATATGAGCATTTATTCCATATTTCCCCTATATTACAAATATTAAGCTCTCTCTGAAGTATTGTGTTTGAATGGACAAGTTCACACAAAAATAGTCAAAATGCCCGTCTAGGTAAGTATACTTTAGCAGACATAGCCGGCTGGATGTACAATATCAGTGCATTCTCTTAAAGTGACAGTACTTTATTAATATTCATCAAACAGCAACAACTAAGAAATCACTCACTGCTCTTGATTGAATTGTGTTTGTAACTTTATTGAAGATGAATCTTTAATTTATACAGTCAAATATGCAGTGCTGTTTTACATTTTATTACTTTATTCAATTTCTGTAACTAAAATTTTATGCTAGACCTACCTAAAAAAAAAACTTAAAATCACGGTTTCTATTATTTGTATCTTTCCTCTATTGTATTTATTTGTGCTGTTGCTTGTAGTTAGATTATTCTTATTTTCGGAATAGTTTTTCAAAAATACCGAACCGTGACAAAACCGTGAAAAAGTTGCACCTCTAATATATATATATATATATATTCTGTATAGTGATTTTTTATTTTATGTATATGTTGCTGTATCTTCTCAGGCAAGTTGATTCACTCTATGGTGGCTCATCTGGATGCTGTCACCAGTCTCGCGGTGGATCCCAACGGTCTCTATCTGATGTCTGGTAGTAAGTACTCGAGAACAAGGCATGCAAACACCTGTAATGGTGTGCTTTTATCAGGTAAAGCTCATAAACGGGTCAAAGACATCCGTTTGGCCCGTTACTCTGCATACGAGACCTGTATTGTTCGGTGTATGATGTATGTTCATGGTTTGACGTAGAGCGTGATTTTCAAACATTTGTGGTATTTTTATTGTAATAAGTAGGGCTGTGTTAATTTGTTGTGAATAATTATGGAAAAAATGTGGTATTAAAATGATTCATGCGTTTAACATAGCCACCCCATGATTTTGAATGAATCGAGTGAGTCAGTGATTCAGTGACTCGTTCAAAAATGCAGTCACTTGTTTAGTTTCTGAATGAATCCATGTTTTTTAACGAATCGAGTGAGTCAGTGATTCAGTGACTCGTTCACAAAGACAGTCACTGACTTCGGGTCTGCATGGATCTATGTTTTTGAAGGAGTCGAGCGATTCAATGATTCAGTGAGTCATTTATAAATGCAGTCACTTCGTTTCTGAATAAATCTGTTTTTGTATGATTTGGGTTAATCAGTGATTCAATGACACATTCATTAAGAGAGTCACTGGCTTCGGTTCTGAATAAATCAGCCATTTGAACAAATTGAGTGAGTCAATGATTCAATGACTCATTCATAAAGAGAGTCAACTGACTTATGGATCAGTTGTTTGAACGAATTGAGTGAGGCAATGTTTCAGTGACTAATACATGACTGCAATCACTTGCTTAGTTTCTGAACGAATCTACATTTTTGAACGGATTGGGTGAGTTGGTGATTCAGTGACTCGTTCATCAAGATGGTAACTTGCTTTGTTTATGAATAAATCAGGCATTTGAACGAATCGAGTGAGTCAGGGATTCAATGTCTCATTCTTAAAGACAGTCACTGGCTTATGAATCAGCTGTTTGAACGAATCGAGTGAGTCAGTGATTCAGTGACTCATTCATAAATACAGTCACTTGTTTCATTTCTGAATTAACCCACGTTTTAACGAATTGGGTGAGTCAGTGATTCAATGACTCATTCATAAAGACAGTCACTGGCTTATGAATCAGCTGTTTGAACGAATCGAGTGAGTCAGTGATTCAATGACTCATTCATAAAGACAGTCACTGGCTTGTGAATCAACCGTTTGAACGAATCGAGTGAGTCAGTGATTCAATGACTCATTCATAAAGACAGTCACTGGCTTATGAATCAACCGTTTGAACGAATCGAGTGAGTCAGTGATTCAATGACTCATTCATAAAGACAGTCACTGGCTTATGAATCAACCGTTTGAATGAATCGAGTGAGTCAGTGATTCAATGACTCATTCATAAAGACAGTCACTGGCTTATGAATCAGCCGTTTGAACGAATCGAGTGAGTCAGTGACTCATTAAAAATGCATTCTCTTCCTTAGTTTCTGATTAAATCTGGCATTTGAACAAACTGAGTGAGTCAGTGATTCAATGACTCATTCATAAATGCAGTCACTTGCTTCATTTCTGAATGAATCAGTTGAATGAGTCACTCGCTCAATGACACACTCACTATAACATTGACTTGACACCACATACAGGCGGTTCATATTTCAACATTCATAAAACAATGCCCATTTATGTATTGTTGAATCAAAATATTTATTTCTAAATCTACTTTTTTTGTCATGTCTATTCAATAACACTCAGCGGATGTTGATTGTGTCCCAGGTCACGACTGCTCGGTGCGTCTGTGGAACATGGAGAGCAAGACGTGCATCCAGGAGTTCACGGCTCACAGGAAGAAGTTCGACGAGTCCATCAACGACGTGGCGTTCCACCCCACCATGTGCTACATCGGCAGCGCCGGAGCCGACGCCCTCGCCAAAGTCTTCGTATGACCTTTGACCAAAACGGCTTCCACAAACTGATGTGCGTTGAGGCCTGAATGATCCGGGCAGGCCTGGGTGCTCGAGTGGAGGTCAACAAACACGGAGGAACGCCAGAGGAACCTCCAGGAAGCGTCCCACACTTCTATAGTTTTAGTCCTCCTCTTGGTTTTTCCCCGCCTTGCGTTCGCTCCTTTTTAACGACGTGCCTTTTGCTTCAAACAGTCTCGCGAAACGCGGATCCTCTTCGAGGGAAAAACGAACCCTGTCCGTGTTTCATGCGTCAAAATTATTCTAGCTTCTCACAAAATCTCGATGGGATGCATGAGAAATTAAATGCATTGAATTAAAAGACTCATGCATTTCTTTGTCTGGCAGACGATGATTTCAAATTGTACATAAAAATACTAAATTTCTCATCATCATCCGACTCCAAAAATCAAGAAAATAAAGCATTTTTTTGCATTGTGGCATAGTTTATAAAATGTCATAATGTAACTATTAGATCGAAAAATGTTGTTTATAATTTCTGTGGTTTTGTGGTGAAATACGTCCTGGATGATGCTCTTGAGATCAACTCTTAAACAACCGTTCACCGTCTCGGTTTAGTGCCGCGTTAAGCTGTTATTTTACACATAAACCTGCCGTTTTACAGTCGATCCGGTAAAACTCGCCCGTTCTGTGAAATCATCTCAACATTGTGATGTACCAACAAACACGGAGACAAAAGTTTAGATTTAGAGCCGTTATTGAATATTCGTTAAACTTAGTCAAAGTGCGCAGAAGTCTTATAATTAATAGTTTGAATGTGTTGCAGTTTTTGACAAGCTGTACTCAAAGTACAATGATTCGGAAGTCAATGTTTATTTATTTTTTACTGTTTTGCCTGTGATGCCATTAGGACTTTGCTTCAGGAACACCTTCATCTGGTTCCTCGCCGTCTCTACCTGCACAGGTGGTGGTTCGTGCATTAGCTGAACAAAGCTATTTTATATGTAATAGTTGGAAGCAGATACTAGTGTTTTTTATTAGTGTGTGACTGAGGTTGCAAACAGACCGTGACCCGGGTTTCCTGCAGGTTGAGGTTTTTTATTTTACTTCTGGTTTATTTGAATTCGTCTGTGATTACTTGAACTATCTGGGTGTGTGTGTTTTTAACTGCTAGGGTAGAGATTTTCAGCTTTTATCGGGAATCGTTTGCCTTTAACTGATGACATGAGCACTACAAGATGAGTGTTTGTGTGTTTCCTTCAGGTCTGTGAAAGTGACGCGAGTTTGCTACTCTACCAAATGATGTAAAGGACTAGTTTAGACGAACATGAAATCGCTGTTTACTCACCTTCATGTCACTGCAAACCAATGGAAGCTTGTTTCTGACACAGGATAAAGAAATGTCGGATTTGTGAGGAAAAAACTCGCAATTATTTATTTTTCTCAGAATTATGGGTTTGTATCTCACAATCGTTTTTAATTGTTTTTCCTGCCATGATTAAAAAAAGTGTTTATTGCAACAACAAAAAAAATTCTTAAAATGTGCAAATTTTTTTTCGTCACAGAATTATTATTAGTATTTTTTTTTTATTTAAAGGTAAATGCTGATTTTATCTCATAATTATGACTTTTAGAATTGTAAGATCTAAAATCGTTAGATAAGAAGTCACAATTACTTTTTTTTTATTCTGTCAGAAGTAAAAAAAAAAATTTTTGCAAACTCAAAATTTGGGAGTAAAATCAGAATTGAGAGATAAAAAGTCGCAATAGCCTTTGTTTTTAATTCTATGGTCAAAAAAAAAATCAGAATTGTGAGATGTAAAATCTAAATTATGACCATCAGAATACAAGGAAAATTGATTATTGAGTTTATTTCTTGCAATTTAGAGTTTATATCTTTTCATTCTGTCTTTTTCCCGAATTGCATGTTAATAAAAAGTCGCAATTACCTTTTTTTATTAATTCCATGGTGTAAATAAAAAAAAAACTGAATTGCACGATGTATATATATATTGCAAAATTCTCCGAAAAAAGTCAGAATTGCGAGGAAACGTGCAAATTTATATCCGGCAATTCTGAGTTTATATATAATGAGTTTATATTAAACTCAGAATTGCAACTCGCAATTAATTATTTTTCTCAGAATTATGGATTTGTATCTTACAATCGTTTTTATTGTTTTTCCTGCCATGATTTAAAAAAAAAGTGTTTATTGCGACTTTTTATTTTTTTTCTTAAAATTCGCAAAAAAAATTTGCCATATAATTATTATTAGTATTTTTTTTATTTAAAGGAAAATGCAGATTATATCTCATCATTTTGACTTTTAGAATTGTAAGATCTAAAATCGTTAGATAAGAAGTCACAATTAATTTTTTTTAATTCTGTCAGAAATTACAAAAATTAATTGCAAATTCAAAATTTGGGAGTAAAATCAGAATTGCGAGATAAAAAGTCGCAATAGCCTTTGTTTTTAATTCTATGGTCAAAAAAATCAGAATTGCGAGATGTAAAATCAAAATTATGGAAAATTTTCGTTATTGAGTTTATTTCCTGCGATTTAGAGTTTATATCTTGTAATTCGCAATTACCTTTTTTTATTAATTCCATGGCGTAAATAAAAAAAAAACTGAATTGCAAGATGTATATATATATTGCAAAATTCTCAGAAAAAAGTTTCAATTGCGACGTTAACTTAGAATTGCGAGAAAACTTGCAAATTTATATCCGGCAATTCTGAGTTTATATAATGCAACTCGCAATTCTAAAAAAAAACTCAGAATTGAGTTTACATCTCGCAATTCTTTTTTTCCCCTGAGCATTGTTTATATCGCAATTCTGAGTTTTCCTCACAATTAATCCTTTTTTCCACCACATCCCAGAATTGCGAGTTCTGAATTGTGAGATAAAAAGTAGCAATTACCTTTTTTATCCATCTGCAAAACCATACAAACCCATGTGACACAGCGACGCTCTTTTACATTGTAACATGTGCAGAACCGAAGCTACCTTTCATCGAGGATTTGATCGACATGATGGCGATTAAACGGCTCTTTTTCATTTTTGCGTTCTATTCCTTTAAATCGAAGCGCGTTTGACGTTGAGCGCCGGTTTCGAGACGTTACTAGAGAACCGTGTTTTCGTACTAGTAAATATATTTTCGGATTTCGTTAATTTTGGTGCGTATTAATTTTAGATATACAAGAAAGAATCTCAATATGTATAGTTTTAAAGTATTGATCAACAATCTATTTATGAACCAGAATACCGTGTAACTAACAGTGAAGATTAACCAATATTTGTGATGCTAGTCGTGCGGGAGAGTTTAGTTTGCGCCACCTGCTGGTCAGAGATGGGAACTGTACAGCTGACTCGGCTACTGGAGATATACTAAAGTGCTACGCGGTTTGGTTATTGATCGATTAACGTGCTTACCGGAAACATCAGAGTATTTGAAGGGAACGATGACGCGGTTCGATCGGACGATCGCAGAACTTTTAACCCTTTGGTTGTATAGAGAGAGTTTGGAAAGATCGTGTTAATAAATGCTATACTCCTCTTGTACATATTTTATTATTGGTATTACTGTTTATTCTTGATTTCTCGTTGTATTCTCTTTTTTTCCTCAGATGGACATTTATCAATATAATACAATAATAAAAGGATATGTTGTATTTCATATGCGTGTGTTTTTTTACAGGTTCCTGCGCTGATGGTATTTTCTTCATGCACTTAACTCTTAACGAAGGCACTTTATTTGTGTGTAAATTATAAAAATGTGAGCCGGGACCTCTGGTTGAGTTGATACGGAAAAGACCTGTTATTAATAATTAGCCGTTTTTAACAGTGGGTCATTGAGTGTCAAATCAACCGGCTCACATTTTATTAATTTTCCTAATTTTTTCTGAAGAAAGATAAACATGTATAGTGATGAAATCCGAAATATTCAATATCACAGATGTATATTTACCAAGTAATGCGCTATTTTGAAGAGGGGGGGGGGTAAAATGGCAATTTTCACCTGAGATTCAGAGCCAAATTTACAAGTGGATAAATATGACTTACGAAAGATTGCAGCATCATTATAATATTTCTACACAGAGATTAGTATGTATATTAATCAAATCTGTTGACTTTAGCAATCTGTGTCGCATTATGTGCCAATGCTGACCAATCAAAAATGGGGAAAGAGCACTTTTCATGTTTTTTCACCAAAGTTTGCATCCCTGTACTTCAAGAAGTATTAACGTTATCTTAAAGCACTTTTCAATTTTGCATCTTAACAAACTTTTTTTTTGCCATCTTCATTTTTAATGCCCTGTATGGTTCGGCTTCAGAGATACTGGCATCTTAATATGGCTCCAGGAGTAAATTATTACACTTTCAGTGGTCAAAAACCAAATGTGGGTTATAATTATGAAATACACTTTGGTGGAAAAACTTGAAAAAGTGCTCTTTCCCCATTTTTGATTGGTCAGCATTGGTACATAATGCGACACAGATTGCTAGAGGCAGCAGATTTTATTAATAAACCTACTATTCTCTGTGTAGAATTATTATAATGATGCGGTCATCTTTCTGAAGTCATATTTATCCTCCTGTAATTTGGCTCCAAATCTCAGGTAAAACTCCCCCCCCCCCCCCCCTTCAAAATAGTGCATTACTCAGTAAATATTCATGCAAATCAACGCTATACTCTGATTTGTGAAGATCTATGTTAATTTGTATTAATTGAAATGGACTGATCTACTATAAGATGAAATGACGGTCCATATTAGCAGAAGCACTGCTTCGTGAAGCTTCGAATCTTTTGATTCGGTTCAGTGACTCGGTACGCGAATCAAACCGACAAAGTCACGTGGTGTCAGTAAACCAGGCGTTTCCAAATTTCAATGTTTTTTACCTGATCTCGGATCGGTTTGATAAATTCATAGACGTTTTAATGAGACATTTCAGTATTTAAGATGAAGAGTCGTTATTAAGTCTCTCTTATTGGCCTGTTTAGACAAGCCCTCCAAGAAACGAACAAAAACCTGCAAACTAATTAACAGACGTTTCATATTTGGTATTAGATTATCATTTAATATATAATACGTTCAATAAACATTTGCAATTGGTGTTTTAAGCACGTCTGGCTTGATTTGTGCTGCAGGTGTCACGAGCGCTTCGAATCAGTGAATCATTTCGCAAAGGAGTTGATTCAAAGATTCGGTTCGTCCATTCTGAGATGTGGCCACCAGGTGGCGCTGCAGGTTAATTTAAACAGTATTATACATGTTTGAGTAAAACTAAAAGCAGTCATTGCCAGAAATTATGTTTTTCTTTATACTTGTCTCCATTATAGAAATACTTCTATTGTATTTATTTATTTAGGCTATTTTATTTGTTACTACTAGTAATAATAATTGTTTTATTTCTTAGTTTTTATAGTGTATCCCTTCTAAGAACTACATAAACATAATGCATATTTATTTATTTACTTTGATAATAATAATAAATTCTAATAGTAGTTATTTTCTATTTAAATATATATATATATATATTTTCTTTACACATGATAGATTAAAAGTTAAATTAAAAAAGTTAAAAGGTAAATTATTATTTTTATCACTTTAAAAGAGATCATCTTTGTAAGAACTACCATCTAAAAGTTTGGGGACAGTAATTGTTTTTATTTTTATTAATATTAATATTTTTATTCTTCAAGGCTGCATTAAATTGATCAAAAGTGACATGTTATAAATTATTTATATTTCAGATAAATGCTGTTCTTTTGAACTTTCTATTAATCTGTGAATCATAAAAAATTTAAATACATAATTTTCACAAAAAATAATGTGCAGTAAATATTGTGACGCTGGAGTAATGATGCTGAAAACACAGAAATAAATTCGTTTATCACATATTCACACAGAAAACAGCTGTTTTAAATTCTAATAATATTTCAACATTTTCACTGTATTTCCAGATTTATATATTAATAATATTAATCTATATAGACACTAAAGCAGCAAGAATGGAAAGAGAAATGTATTTTCAAAATCATCAAATAAAGGCTAAATTTGACTTAATGACCAAGTGTCACAAAATATGATAAAGCAATAATACAGCACGATTAGAGCTCATTTGTTTACACATTGGTTAATGCATTAATATTATATTTTTAATAAAGTTCATGTCTGTTCATTTGATAATGAAAAAAACTATTAATTCCAGAGCAAATTAATAAATATCATAACATACTGAATATTATCAAAAGCCATAATAATACTAATCTTGTAAAGAAATCAATATAGCACCAGGCCCGGCCAGTATAGATAACGCTAGTATTATTTATGTATGTATATGCTTTTTATTGCTAACTTTAAAAAAAATTATTTGTCTTGTCATTAACTAAAGTTTACAAATAAAGCTTTTTTTTATATAAGATTAATAAAAGGCATAAATTCTCTGAATTTTTTTAATAAAGTTTGCTACCAGTTTACTTGAAGCCTTAATATTGCATGCATTATAAATACTGTTATTGTGTTATCATAGCAATTTATGATCTTATATTTTATATGGATAATTATAACATGCCTAATAAACATAAGTAAAATGCATTCAAACATAAAAATATTATAATGCATTTCAACTTTGCTTACGAAGAGATAATACGTTACATTATGACTACATTAATAACACAAAATACATAAAGATGTTATGATTTCTTTACTCAGATTAAATACATGTAATTGATAACTTTGATAAAAATCCCATACTTTCATTAATGTTAACAGATTTTTTAAATGTTGAAATTAACGTTAACTAAGATTAATAAATGCTATTAAATCTGCATATAAACACAAAACTGTCTTTATTAAAGTTGACACACACACACACTTATTAAAAAAACAACAGTTCACATTTACAAAAATAGCTTTTATGCTGTTTATGATTATGGTGATATTTCATAAAGAAGCTGAAATAAAAAAGTAGTGCTGGGCAATTATTAATCGCATCCAAAATAAATGTTTTTGTTTACATAATATATGTGTGTACTGTGCATATGAATATATAAATACACACACATGCATGTGTTATGTTTATATATTAAAATATTTATATATAATATTTACTATGTATAAAGCACACACACATATGTGACCCTGGAGCACAAAACCAGTCATAAAAGTAAATTTTCTGAGATTGAGATTTGTGCATCATATGAAAGCTGAATAAATCATATTTCCATTGATGTATGGTTTGGACAATATTTATAAATCTGGAATCTGAGGATGCAAAAAAAATCTAAATATTGAGAAAATCATCTTTAAAGTTGTTCAATTTAAGTTCTTAGCAATGCATATTACTAATCAATAATGATATATTTACTAAATATCTTCATGGAGCATGATCTTAATATATAATGATTTTTGGCATACAATAAAAATCAATAATTTTGACCCATGCAGTATATTGAATATTGCTACAGATATGACTGGTTTGTGCTCCAGGGACACATATTACATAAAGAAACCCGTTATTGTGGACGTGATTAATGCGAGTCTACAGTCTGGCGCACTCGGACTCGGGCGAGTCTGGCCGCTCCGGCGCGTCGATGAAGAACACCGGTTCACCTGCAGGGGGCGGAGCCTCCAGGTGACAGTCGGGGGGGTTCTGCTTCTTGTGTAGTTGGTGGTTCTCCTCGGCTCTGCATCTCTGGCCGTCCGTCTTGGCCTTGATCTTCTTGAAGCGCTTGAGCTTGACGGCGTCTTTGGCCTCGCCGCCGCAGGGCAGCAGCACGCTCACGTCTCGCCGGAACTTGGAGCTCAGGCCGAAGTAGATCAGAGGGTTGTAGAAGCTGGCGGATTTGGCGAAGAGCCGCGTGAAGATGCTGGTGAGGCTGGGCACGTGGAAGCCCCAGGCTGACCACATGGACACGACCGCGTACGGAGACCAGGCCAGGATGAACGCCGTGCAGATCACTATAGACACCTGACAACGACACGGCCTGGAGTTTAACAGCTGATGAGCAGCATGTGATGCCCTTCACACGTGTGAGAAACCCTCCGAAACACCTCGATCAGACACCGAACAGAGCTTTCACACACACACACACACACATATAATACACATTATACTTACAAATATATATAGACATTTTCAAATATAGATAATATATGATTTCAAATGATTACTATATATCATTTTGTGGATTTAAAAAAATTAATATATAAATAAATAAATATGAATATTAAAATATTACTTTAAATGATTATATATATATATAAAATTGTGTATTTTAAAATATTAATATATTAAATATGTTATATAAAATATATACATTTTTAAATATAAAAAATAAAATATAGATAATATATGATTTCAAATGATTACTATCATTTACTGGATAATTGCTATGATTTAGTGGATTTTAAAATATTAATATATAAAAAATAAATATGTTATAAAAAAATATAAGTACACATTTTAAAATATGAATACTAAAATATAGATATACATTTAGTGGATTTTAAAATATGAATATATAAAAAATATCTAAATACAAATTAAAAAATATGAATATTACAATATAGATATTAAGATAGGATTTTAAATGATTATTATATATATATATGTATATAAGATTTTCTGTAACTTAAAATATTAATATATTAAAAATATATATTATATATTATTTATATATAATTTGTGGAATTTAAAATATATAAATATATGAGGGTTTTTT
>QVTF01019865.1:60000-62500 GCA_003573665.1 Oxygymnocypris stewartii | reverse complement strand
ATACTATCTGAGCTCCTCCCACTACCCACAATTCCCCTTCCCGTACCTGGCAGGTCCACACAGAGGTGATGAGGTATCCGTTATCCCTGAAGATGTTGAAGATATCGAGGATTCCTCGGGAGTATCCGAACACGGAGATGCTGGCGTCAGAAACGGCGAGGTTGAGCGTCAGATAGTCTGTGGGCTGGAGAGACGATCTCTGCTTGAACAGAACGAAGATCACGATGCTGTTGCCAAACCACGACAGCCAACCTGACAAAAAACACACACGCGTTCTCTATCAGAGCAGGATCACTGTAGTTACAGATCGGCACACAAGAACTGAAGCATTATGGGATACTGTAGGACCAACTCCAGCACCACACAGAATGGTCTTGTAGTAATATTAATATAAAAACTGGATAAAATTACTTAAGAATAAAAATTAAAACCTAATTTCAGAGAATATATCTCAAATCTACTTGTATTTTTTCAAGTCAAGTCACCTTCATTAACAAAATACAAGTAGGTTTAAATTATATTCTCTGTAATATTCTTAAAACGGGATAAAATGACCTGAGAATCCAAATTAAAACTTATTTTCAGAGAGTATATCTCAAATCTACTTGTATTTTTTCAAGTCAAGTCATTTTCATTAACAAAATACAAGTAGGTTTAAAGTATTTTCTCTGTAATATCCTTAAAACTGGATAAAATTACTTGGTAATGAAAACAAACATATTTTCAGAGAATATATCTCAAATCTACTTGTATTTTTTTCAAGTTAAGTCACCTTTATTAACAAAATACAAGTAGGTTTAAGTTAAATTCTCTGTAATATCCTTAAAACTAGATATAATTACCTGAGAATATAAAGGAACATATTTTCAGAGAATATATCTACTTGTATTTTTTTAAGTAAAGTCACCTTTATTAACAAAATACAAGTAGGTTCAATTTATTTTTTCTGTAATATCCCTAAAACTGGATAAAATTACCTGAGAATCCAAATTTTAACTTATTTTCAGAGAATGTATCTCAAATCTACTTGTATTTGTTCAAGTAAAGTCACCTTTATTAACAAAATACAAGTAGGTTCAATGTATTTTTTCTTTAATATCCCTAAAACTGGATAAAATTACCTGAGAATATAAAGGAACATATTTTCAGAGAATATATCTTGAATATACTTGTATTTTGTTAATGAAGGTGACATGGACAAATACAAGTAGATTCAAGGTATATTCTCTGAAAATAAGAGTTTATTTTCATAATAAGACTTAACAATCTCTATAATAAATTAATTGTATACATTACATTATTTATATTTCAATTATATTATTTTATAAAATAATTACACAATTTAATGTATGTATTGTTTTGCATACATATATATATTAATTATAAAATAATATAATAATGCATGTAACATTTATAATATTATATTATTATAATCTTCAAGTGATTAATTTATTAGCATTAATAAAAAGTAGGTATTTTATCACTTTATGGACTTATGCTGTTTCAGTAAAACCATTGTTTATGCTTTTTGAAAATATAGTTAATTGTTAACTTAATTGTATTCATACAGAACATAATTATACAATATAAATATTATATACTGCTATATTAACTATTATCTATATTTAAATTATTTTACTTAAACATGGTATAGTTGTGTAAATTACAATAATGTATATTAATACTTATAAACTTATGGATATATATATATATATTTATTATTAATTGCAGTTTAATATCAATAATGTATTTATGTATCTAATGTAATTATAATAATGTTTATTTCTTCAAATATATAACTTATTATTAAAAATACAATAATATAATCTTCAATTCATATAATCTATCATTAATAATAAAATAAGTGTAGGTACATTGTCACTATGAATTTATGTTGCTTCAGTAAAAGCATTATTCACAGTAGTTAAATATATAATATTATTACCGATATTTTACACTTGCATATTATTGTTATATTACAAATATGATTTATGTCCAAATTATACTCAACATTTTTATTAATCCTCGATTTATTTTAGATTAATTTTGTTGGTTTAATCACTGATGCACATCTTTAAATTGACAGATTTCAGTGTAATATATTAATATAGGGTTATATAAGTGTCTATTAAATGCATAAATGTAAGTATCCTGATGATATCATTAGTAGAATATTACATTGATAATGTCTGATGAACTGTAACGGATGAACTGAATAGAGAGCCACAAATAAAGCAGTCCTGATTAACTCTCTCTAATCCCCCCCCCCCCCCCCCCAGCAGACAGAAGATCTCCAGACCTGAGCCATGTAATCCATTAACGAGAACAATTACTCCTGCATCTTCAACACCAGAAAGAAAGAAGCTCTGTGATAAACACTTGAAGCCTGTTTCTATCATGCATAATATTCATAATACAAAAACGGTATAATGCATTACATATACACTGTAACAACTTGTGTTGTTTCTTAGTAAAAACACCTAAATATCCATAAAATTAC
>QVTF01019865.1:27500-55000 GCA_003573665.1 Oxygymnocypris stewartii | reverse complement strand
AAATGATAAACCTCACATTTCAGCTTATTAAGTGTATGTTATAATGTTATATAAAGCAGTTATTAACATCACACAGAGGGGAGATGAAGAACATAACCGGGACACTTTCTGAATATACAATCATGTACAGTACCCGAATATATGAAGAAAAAAATTATAATATTAAAAAAAATGGAATTCCAGAAGAAGAAAAAAACACATTTCAAGATGTGAACTCCGAAATTTGAGGGACAAAAAAATATGAAAATTGTGAGCTATAACCCCTCAAAATAAATTAATAAATAGGCAAGATGTAAACTCAGAAACCTGAGAAAAAATAATCATAAATAGATTAATAAATACCTAGAAATTGTGACATGTAACTCAGAATGTGAAGAAAGAAGCTGCATGCAAACTCATAATTCTGAGAAATGTCTGAATAGAAATAGAAACATTTTAATTTTTCCTTTTTAAAATTCCATACTTTTCCAGATTCAGATTTCCAAAGCCCTCATGAGATTTTCAGATCATATTTAACATTAATGTTCAGAGCATTATTTTCATTATATTTGGTAGTCATTGATTTTCTTGAAGAGACAATCTACAGAGTCTCTAAAATACAGATTTTACAAACGTTTCTGTGCCCTCGAGAAACTATTCACATGCGCATGGGATTTATTTGCATGCTTATGCATTACAGTTTCTAGTTTGATATAACCTTCCTTTGTGCATCACTATGAATTAAATAAGATGCATGCACGTGAATCAACAGAGATCTACCCGCTCATAATGTTGTATTATCTCTAATATCAAGGCATAATATCTACTTTAACACATGACACGAAATGAGCCGGGTCAAAGTGGGCTTTCTGCAATACTTCCAGGCCTCATGTGTGTTTAACCATACATCAATGGAAAGCTCATGTATTCATCTTTCAGATGATGCACAGAATAATGGACTCTGCGGTAGAAGCGAGCTTGCAGAGGTCAGACTGGAGATGTTGAGTCCAGATCACTCAATGAATGTAATCCACCATCAGATGGAAATAACCTGCTAAGAGGATTGAGAGCCGTGCTGGACCGCCACAAGCCATAAAACACTCCATTAACACAAATCAAAGACTCGGTGTCTGAAGCGCGCGCACGCACATCTGAAGCACGCGCGCACACACACATCTGAAGCGCGCACACACACACACACACATCTGAAGCGCACACACACACACACACACACACACATCTGAAGCGCGCGCACACACATACACACATCTGAAGCGCGCACACACACACACACACACACACACACACACACACATCTGAAGCGCGCGCACACACACACACACACACACACACACACATATCTGAAGCGCGCGCAGGCGCACACATCTGAAGCGCGCGCGCACACACACACCTGAAGCGCGCGCAAACGCACATCTGAAGCGCACGCACATCTGAAGCGCGCGCACACACACATCTGAAGCGCGCGCACACGCAAATCTGAAGCGCGCGCGCACGCAAATCTGAAGCGCGCGCGCACACACACACATCTGAAGCGCCCGCAAACGCACATCTGAAGCGCACGCACATCTGAAGCGCGCGCACACACACACATCTGAAGCGCGCTCACGCGCACACATCTGAAGCGCGCGCACACACACACACATCTGAAGCACGCGCACGCACACAGCTGTCAACTCTGCGCGAATACTAAATTGAGCTCTCCTCCGCTTTTGTGTGCATGAATACAGACAAAACTACATCAAAACGCATATATTAGCTAATATCCATGTAAACAGTCGGTTAAGAAAAGCATGTCTTAATGTAAACAGTGAGAAAGAAAACACACGTGCATCAGTATATTAAATCTGTGCTTTCATTCTTAAAGTGAAAGAAAACTAATAATATAATTCTGTCAAAGAAAACCACAAGTGCTCACTGCTCCTGACTAAACAACCTTTGTTACATCAAAAAGTATTAATTTACAGGCTATTTAATTTATACAGTGACGACTATGCAGTTATTTTACATTTGATTATTACATTTCTGTAGCGTACCTGAAGATGTATTTTAGACGGAGCTGAAAAGCACTGTTTATTGTTCTGTTTTTATTTTCTGCTATTGCTTGTAATTTGGTTATCTGTAGAAAGATGTTTAGCACTGAGCCCATAGCAGCATTTCCAGATTTATGTTCATGTTATATATTTTTGGTTTAATTTGTGAGTTCATAAAAATGTAGCTGGTTGTTTAAAATAGGTATATAATATGATAATATCGATCGGTATACTCCTGTATCGTATCGAATCGTATATTTTTTTTGAGGTATCGGTAAATATCGTATCGCTGGGTATGAGAATCGATATCGTATCGAATCGTGACCATCTGATTTACACCCTACTAATAACCACAGATTAGACCAGAGATGGAGACAAAGATTCTTTATTTACAAAAGCCAAAGAAGCTCAGAACACAATCATCAACTACGTAAAAAGAGGAAATAAAAATAATGGAAATCACAAAAAATCCAGAAGAAAGCAAAGCTGCTTGAGTCTTCAGCGCTCGGATCAGATCAGGTCAGCCACTGAAAAACAAGAGTTCAAGAGATGAACGTCTGAGGAGAAAGTGTGTGTGAGAGTGTGTGTGTGTGTGTGTGTGTGTGTGTGAGAGTGTGTGTCTTGTCTGTGTGTCTGTGCATGTGAGTCTGTGTGTATGTGTATGTATGCGTGTCTGTATGTATGTGTATGCGTGTGTGTATGTATGTGTATGTATGCGTGTGTGTATGTATGCATGTGTGTGTGTGTGCATGTATGCGTGTGTATGTAAGTGCATGTATGTATGTGTATGCATGTGTGTGCATGTGTATGTATGCGTGTGTATGTATATGTATGCGTGTGTGTGCATATGTGTGTGTATATGTGTGTGTGTGTGCATATGTGTGTGTGTGTGTGTGTGCGTGTGTGTGAGTGAGTGTGTGTGTGTGTATGCATGGGTGTATATATGCGTGTGTGTATATACGTGTGTGTGAAAGATAAAGACTGAGGTTGAAAGGTGACCGTGTGTGTGTGAGAGTGCGTGTGTGTGTGTGCGTGTGTGTGTGTTTGTGAGAGTGTGTGTGTGAGAGTGTGTGTGTGTGTGTGTGTGTGTGTATGTTTGCAGCGGCCGGTCCGAGTCACTCGTCTCTTATCTGTGAGATCTGAATCTTCTGTTTGTGATTTTAAATCTAAGTTACGGTCTCATTTTTTTACTCTTGCATTTAATTCATAATAATTCTTGCTCTCTTTTTGATTTATACTTAGTGTATTATTCCTTTCTTTCTATTTGAGCTTTTTCTTCAGTACAGAACAGCGGCCGTTGTGTTTATTTGTGCCAACAATACATTGTATGAGTCAAAATTATACATTTTTCTTTTATGCCAAAAATCATTAGATATTAAGATCATGTTCCATGAAGATATTTTGTAAATATATCAAAACTTAATTATTGATTAGTAATATGCATTGCTAAGAATTCATTTGAACAACTTTAAAGATGATTTTCTCAATATTTAGATTTTTTTGCACCCTCAGATTCCAGATTTACAAATAATGTCAAAACCATACATCAATGGAAATATGATTTATTCATCTTTCACATGATGCATAAATCTCAATTTCTCAAAACTGACACGTTATGACTGATTTAGTTCTCCAGAGTCATGTATATCAGTGCTTCTGTCTTGTCTCGAGATGCACACCGTGATGTTTATTCAAAAGGCACATTTATAAAAATGACTAAAATGTCTTAATTCTGGCTTAGTTTAAGCTCTGTCTGTGAAACCAGTCCCGAGTCGACTAAACCAGATCAAAACTAAGAGTTACATTTCACTAGACAAAGGCCGAAATTAAAAATAGCTCTGCTTCTCTGGAATCTGTTAAATAATCATAACTCTCGTTTTATTGATACATCTGGCTTCAAGTTGAGTGCTGCCACCTTGTGTTGACATCGTGAAACTACACGACCAGCCAAATTACAAAACCAGTCATAAGTGAGACATATGCATCATCTGAAAGCTGAATAAATCATATTTCCATTGATGTATGGTTTGGACAATATTTGTAAATCTGGAATCTGAGCGTGCAAAAAAATCTAAATATTGAGAAAATCATCTTTAAAGTTCTTCTTAGCAATGCATATTACTAATCAATAATTAAGTTTTAATATATTTACGGTACAAAATATCTTCATGGAACATGATCCTAATATCCTAATGATTTTTGTCATAATAGAAAAAGGTATAATTTTGACCTGTTTTGAGTGTTTTTGTGCTCCAGGGACACAGATATAAAGATGGTGTCCTGCTCACCGTTCATGGGCATCTCGTCGATCTGTGTGGAGTAGTACTGCTCAATATCACGCAGGATACGGATGTCGTCATTCTTCACAAAGTTGATGGCCACACCTTTCCTGCCGTAACGACCCGATCGACCAATCCTGACGAGGAAAACAACATCGCTCAAAAACCAAACCGGTCCACACGTGGTAGAGCAGCGATATACTAGAACAGTTTCAATTATATATATTATAAACATTTTCACGACAAGATCAGTGTATGATACATAAATCAATTGTGTTTATTACGTACACAGCGTAGTGAAAAACAACCAGCTCGCATCAGTATAACAATTGTATATCATCTTAATTTATGTTTTAGTAATTGTTTAATTTCTATAAAAAAATTTTTTGTCAAATTACATTTAAATGAAACATGTTGCCTTAACAATGACATGAAATAACTTTTATTTAGTTTTAAAAATGTTAATGTTTATGTCAAGCAACATTGTATTCTAATTAAAACTGGCCTAGCTGTGTATTCGTCTAAAGGGTTGGAATCTGGTTTCTTCTCCAGTCTGAGTTCAGGTGTGTGTGATGTACCTGTGGATGTACAGCTCTCTGTTGTTGGGCAGATCGTAGTTAATGATGAGAGACACCTGAGGCACGTCCAGACCTCTGGCCCAAACGTCTGTGGAGATCAGCACTCGACTGCACGAGAGAAAGCAGATCACAAACACATGATTCAGTGCCAGAGCAGACCTTTTATTGAGCGTTGAAACGTGTATCTGAGCTAAACAGATTACTACAAAGAGGGTGGGGCTTGGTTCTGTGCATCAGTTGTTGATTGGATGTTGAGATGTGGGCGTGGCTCTGAAGTGCATGCAGATGAGTTTGAGCTTGAGGGGCGGAGTTTAAGAGCACTATATTAACATGCATTGAGTTCTTCATGTGGTGGATCTGCTGTCTGAGAGTTACAGGTCTAGGTCTGCTACTACTTTCGGATCAGGTTCGGGTTAATGTTTAATGGATAGCTTCGAGCTAAACCAAAACTATATGCAGTAAGCTTCGCTGCTTTCATAGACGCGCACACACACACGCACACACACACACACACAGACAGAGAGACGCACACAAACACACAGACAGACACACACGCACGCACAGACAGACACACACACGCACAGACAGACACACGCGCACACACAGACAGAGAGACGCACACACACACACAGACAGACACACACACACACACACACACAGACAGACACACACACGCGCACACACACACACACACATGCGCGCACACACACACACATGCGCGCACACACACACACACACTCTCTCATGTTGAGAGAGACGCGCAGACGCAGGTCAACATGCAACATTCATCTCTCGCTAATTCAAAGAAATTTTTGATTAATTCAAATAAATACGAACTACATCTCCGTGTCTGATTTAAAGTAGGCCGAATGCTAACGAGCCTTAACTGACGAAAATGACCACAATAGGCACGGTGGAAGAATTATGGTCTTGTCAAGCATATATAAACTCAGCATAATGTAAGCGACCGCTGCACCTGATGTTCATAAACTTTCATAACTGGTGAGTGTTTCTTCTTTTGCCTTGTGCTTTGATCCATTTACTGAGCGTTGCATGCAATCATGAAACACAGCTGTTTGTTTTCGGTACGAGTCGGACTCTAAACGTAACGTGCCGCTCGGGTCGGGTCGGACGATCTCGGGTTTACCTGGCTCCAGATCTGAACTCCTTCATGATGGACTCGCGCTCTTTCTGTGGCATGTCTCCATGCATCGAGGACACGGTGAAGTTCGCCTCCCTCATCTTCTCCGTCAGCCAGTCCACCTGAAAACAGACATTAAACACGAGACCCGCTGCGGGATTAAACCGTGATTTACTGACACGCTAGACTACACATCAATACACTACCAGTCACGTGACCTTCAGAAATCAAGAAACACTTCTGATTAATAGAAAGTTCAAAAGTTTATTAAAAATTAACATTATCATAAAAGGTGATATGCTGGAGACAAATTATCATATTGCGATTAATGCTAATGCTTATATCACGGTGTACGGTATTATCACAATATTGATATTTAGTTGCAAAAAAGTGTTGCATAATACAGTATAAGAGGTTTAATATTTGTTTTCTTATAACAATAACCACCTGACCATTTAAAGCAATACATGTATACATTAAAATAACACAAATTAAATCATCAAGAGCAATAGGTATCACTTAATAATAAGTTAATGCATTAATATTAACAATAAGCTACAGCTACATAGAAACCGTTAATAAAATACTCTTAGTTCATTAAATAAGTTGCAACTTTTGATTTTAATAACGTGATATTAAATATTGGAATTATTACCCAAGATTAATGTTGTGGATTGTGACCGGTTGATGGAAAAATATTCTTAAAATCATTCAAAATAATTTGTAATAAATAATTATTCTCTGCATTTCGAAGTGCCCACGATAACAAAATTGTGCATGTTCATTATTGTGACAAACACCGGCATATTTCTAATTATAAATGTTTCTTGAGCAGCATATTATTATGATTTCTGAAGATCATGTGACACTAAAGACTGGAGGAGTTATGCTGAAAATACAGTAATAAATTACAGTATTATATACATTTAATTACAGTAAAATATGTAACATTCACATAGAATGTTTTTCACATTTTCAATGATTTTGCTGAGCAGAGATGACTTTAACTACATTAAAATCCTAATTATTGAAACTACACGGGCCATGTAGTTGTCAAACACTGCTGCGAGTCTAGTAACGGTGGCGTGACTGACCTTGCGTTTAGTGTTGCAGAAGATGACCGCTTGTGTGATGGTCAGCGTGTCGTAAAGGTCACACAGCGTGTCGAACTTCCACTCCTCTCGCTCCACGGCCACGAAAAACTGCTTGATACCCTCCAGCGTCAACTCATCACTGCACACAAACATCATAACTCAACCGGTGCATCCAAACTGAGCCAAATATGAATATTTCAGACGCTTGTAGATCTTTATATACAGCGGTCGCTCTATATCTCCAATAACACGTCTCAGTAAGATGAGATGTGAATGATCCACACATATAATGATGGAGAGATGAAGATCATTCCTCCGCTGAGGAACAAACGCTCCTCTAAAGATCAGATTTGAGACTAAAACATGATTGATGGAGAATCAAGTAAAGCTGAGCTGCTTCAGAAAGTGTTGATCTGGAGATATGACTGCAGTTATTCTGATCATAACCAGACGAGACGTTTCTACAATTACACTAAAAGAGCTGAACTGGATAAAAGACGACAGAAGACATGATGAGAGCGAGAGTGCAAAGTTTGATCACTAAGAGACCTTGCATATCAAATACAGTGCTTTATAGGGTTAAAACAAACCGTTTGACCAGGATGCGTATGGGGTCGGTCATGAACTTGTTGGTCATCTCCAGGATCTCGTGTGGCAGCGTGGCGCTGATGAGACACACCTGAGTGGCAGGCGGCAGGTACCGGTACACGTCGTAGATCTGTTCCTTAAAACCTGCAGAAACACCGTCACATGAGCGCTGCACCCAACATCCACCAGTGCACACACATGATCTCATGCATCCAGAAGAGTTCGATCACACTTTACCTTTATTCAGCATCTCATCTGCTTCATCCAACACCAGCATCTTAATGGCACGAGTCCTCAAACTCCTCCTGCGGATCATATCTGACAGAAGACCACATTATATAATATTAGAAATCACTCTAGCACACTAGATCTTCTCTTAGAAACGTCACATGCTCGGACATCACGTATGCATGCTTTTGTGCATCAACATCCATTCAGTGTTTAGCAACATCCAACAGTATTACAAATGCAGAAAGGTCAGGCAATCATAAGATGTCATGGACTTACGGTCTTAAAGGTACAGTATAAGTGTAACGTTACGCAGGCGGTGAGAAGTGGCCGGATGTCATTCATTATCAATGTGAGCCGGCGAGAGCGGCGCGGCACGTTTTGGACGATGAGAGCGTCGAGGAGAGTTGAAATCAGGTTAACGTTAACGAGCTATGACACGGTTCGGCGGCAACCAATCAGAAGTCCTCGAGAGGATCCAGTGAACGCAAGTTCCCAACAGAGCATGTGAGCGGAGCGGAGCGTGGAGCGAGCGAGGAGCGGAGCGTGCAAAATATAGTCGGAGCGCGGAGCGGGTTTTTATCCAAAGGCTGGAGCGATCGCTCTGTCTCGCTCCGGTTCCGCTCCGATACCGCTCACACCACGAGCCTAGGGCATGCACAAATCCACCCTGAATTCACCTGTGCCTTCAACAATTAACAAAACCATCAGCCTATACTTTAAAAATCGTTCGTTGTGAAGGAGTATTTTAATTCTCGTTAGATATTCCAGTAACGAGAGTTCGTTAAATATTTCCAAAACCAAACCGACAGGTCATAGGCTACAGGTGCACAATTCCTGTCAAAAAAATAGATGATAATGTTAAACATGATCAGGAATGTGGTGATATATATGTTCTATTTTGACTGATGTTGCTGTTGCTGTGAGTTCTTTATAGGATATAGGCTGCGTGGCGGACGCGTCGCGGAGCGTGTTTGCAGCGTGTTGATTTTCCTTTCCGCACCCATGTTAACAGATTAGAGCAGCCACATTACCTGCGGAATACGCGCGTATCAGGTGTGGTCCAACCACGCCGCAACTGCGGCTCCACGACAGAATAGAAGTGAAGCGGATATTTTCCGCAGCAGTCACGCAACAAACCCGCTCCACGTCTGCCACGCAGACAGTGTGTCGGAGGCGTAAGGCTTCGGTTGAAAACGGCAGGTCTTAGGCATGCAGAGTAATTTTAAATTTGAGTGAGCGTGGAGCGATTTCTCCGGAGCGGGATGAAATTGTAGATGAGCGGGGAGCGGAGCGATCTGGTCCGACTTTGAGCGGTGGAGCGGGGGAGCGAACACCCACGTGAGCGGGGAGCGGAAATTCTCACCGCTCAGCTCCGCTCACATGCTCTGGTTCCCAAGCATTTCTAGCGCTTTGTTTTTTCAGCGGAAATGCTATTAATTTCCTCAAAACCACCGATTTGACTAATTACACTTCAACCAGGACAGTTTGTAATGCAGGCTGCGCACAAATGAACGCTAAGTAAGGAATAATTGACGACGGGCTGCTGATTTATTGGAAGAATAATGCACACCCATGAAGTGGTCATGACGTGAAGTGGAGTTATATACCGTTACACCTCAGGCTCGGAGTCAGTTATTCTGCTTATACTACGGTTGCCACACCTCAAGACATCGATCAGATGATATATTTCAAGGCATTCGTCCGGTTTATCTACTTCAATGGCTATTGTGAGTAGGATTATTTCTTCCGTATATCATCTAACGCCTTGCTAATTCCAAAATGTAATTGTAAACCGTAACGAACGCTTGAGCCGCGACTAATGCAGTTAATAACTAAGTTATGAGAGAGAACGAGAGATTAATGTCACCTCTGTGAGTCAGTGATCGGCGTATATTGAGACTTTAAGTTCATTTTCTTCACGAACAGCGCCGTTGTTGTTACCTCGCTTGTGAGAAGTCATGTAGTTTAAGTTCTTAAACTATGTTACTAATAAAATCGTCAGAGTAGTGCTAATTACATCAGCGCTTATGTTAAGATGTGTGTAAACTATATGTGTGTCTGTGGGAGAGTAGGCTATGTGCTAGACGTACATAAAACAATTTTGTGGCAAATACATGGACAAGATCTGTCGATTTGATCCTTTTGTTAACTATATGTATGTGGTCAGTGTCGTTGTGGTGATTTTTCTGTTATAAGACTTTGAAATAACAGAAATCATTTGGTGAAGTGATACGAAACTAATGCGGTGCCTGGAACTACGTTCGCTGTGCGCTTCCCTGAAAATAACTGCACCCCTCAGAACGCTCATCAGCCAATCAGATTCAAGCATTCGTAGTATAATGTTAATTAAAGACCAAGGCTAGTAAACGTCTCCTATAAACCGCATGTTGAAATGAACCATGAACACAAAAGCTGCACCACACAAATGGCTTTTAATTGGTTTATTTCTTTAGCAAACATCCAACTATAATTGTTAAGTTTCCATCGATCAATGTCTTACTTTCACATTTTAAACATGTCATGAGGTTAACTTATACCAGAGGTTCTCAATTCCAGTCCTCGCGCCCCCCCGCTCAGCATATTTTGCATGTCTCTCTTTGTTAACACACCTGATTCAGATAATCAGCTCGTTAGAAGTGCGCTTTGTGCATGAATTGTGTTCCGATTGACATGCTCCCTACGCAGGGTCCATTGCTCCCTACGCAGGGTCCATTGCTCCCTACGCAGGGTCCAGTGCTCCCTACGCAGGGTCCAGTGCTCCCTACGCAGGGTCCAGTGCTCCCTACGCAGGGTCCAGTGCTCCCTACGCAGGGTCCATTGCTCCCTACGCAGGGTCCAGTGCTCCCTACGCAGGGTCCAGTGCTCCCTACGCAGGGTCCAGTGCTCCCTACGCAGGGTCCAGTGCTCCCTACGCAGGGTCCAGTGCTCCCTACGCAGGGTCCAGTGCTCCCTACGCAGGGTCCAGTGCTCCCTACGCAGGGTCCAGTGCTCCCTACGCAGGGTCCATTGCTCTCTACACAGTGTCCATTACTCCCTACACAGGGTCCATTGCTCTCTACACAGGGTCCATTGCTCCCTACACAGTGTCCATTACTCCCTACACAGGGTCCATTGCTCTCTACACAGGGTCCATTGCTCTCTACACAGTGTCCATTACTCCCCACACAGGGTCCATTGCTCCCTACACAGGGTCCATTGCTCCCTACTCCCTGAGCAGGGAAATCCGCTGAAGTTTACTTTATTTCGGAAACATTCATTCATGGATTTGCGCTGCGCAACGTCTTCACGCACGGACGAGTGTGACATCATATACCTCTGTAAATATATACAATTTTAATTCACGTCTTGCACACTTCAATGCACTTTGAATGGAATATATACGTTCGCTTCGAACTGGAATCATGGAGGAATATCCTGTGATGTCCACTTCGCAGGGCACTTACGTTCAAATAGAACAAACATCTGAAGCGATAAGAGTAACATACGAAATATTGCAGAGCGGGGGGGGGCGCGAGGACTGTAATTGAGAACCGGTGACTTATACCAAAGTCTCTTTAAGATAAGGTATTCTATAGTCTTTGCTTATACCCTACTTGTACTCAGTCTGCACAAGATCAACGTGTTTGTTTACGTCGCGGCTCCTTTAAATACATGACAAGCATTCGATCTGCGTCCGAGCGTCCACGAATCTTTCTACAGCGGTGCTGGCAGGGTGAAGTGTGACGCTCTCACAGCGGACGCACAGTAAAGAGACGGACATGAATGAAGAAAACAGATGCTGAACTCACCGAACACTCGGCCAGGCGTTCCAGCCACCACATGCTGACCGTAGTCCAGCTTCCTGATGTCCTCGCCCACATTTGTGCCTCCGATACAGGTGTGACACTGAACGTTCATGTAGTCGCCCAACGCCAGCAGCACCTGGACAACAGAGGACATCGTGTCAGACGCAGGAGGTTAAAAACTACGGCGACACGAGCAACTGTTTTCTAAAGTGGTGTTGTACCTTCTGGATCTGTCCTGCTAACTCTCTGGTCGGAGCCAAAATCAGCGCTTGAGTCTCTCGAACCTACAGACGAAACATCAGTTAAGACGTGTTTGTGACGGACACAGGATTATTATTATTACATTAAAAAAAAATCATAACTTCAAATAAAAATTGACTTTTTAAACATTTCCGCTAGTTTCAAAGACAAATTTTGACATTTTTGGTTTTGTTTAAGCACTAAAATAACAAAAACGTAATAAAAACCAGACACAAATCTAAATAAGAGGAAAAAAATGTACAGGAAAAATAGACATTACAGAACAGTACTACAGTAACATTTTTAATTTGTTTAGTTTAAGTACTATAATAATTAAACCTTTAATAAAATCTATAGAAATAAAAAAAATCAGCTAGTTTCCAA
The DNA here is from genome assembly GCA_003573665.1 of Oxygymnocypris stewartii. Classification (NCBI taxonomy): domain Eukaryota; kingdom Metazoa; phylum Chordata; class Actinopteri; order Cypriniformes; family Cyprinidae; genus Oxygymnocypris; species Oxygymnocypris stewartii. The sequence goes on along the minus strand of QVTF01019865.1, from coordinate 42,650 downwards.
GGCAACTTTTTTTTTAAGTACTAAAATTATAACAACTTAATAAAACTACATATAAAAAAATTAATAAAAAAACTCAACTAGTTCCCAAGGCAACATTTTTATTTTGTTTAGTTTAAGTTGAAGCACTAAAATAACTAAAACGTAATACAAAAATGAGACAAATCTAAATAAGAGAGAAAAAATTCAACAAAAAACAATAGACATTACAGTACTAGAGTAACATTTTTTTATTTGTTTAGTTTAAGTACTACAATAATAAAACTTAATAAAACTATAGAAATAAAAATAATCAGCTATTTTCCAAGGCAACATGTTTATTTTGTTTAGTTTAAGTTGAAGTATTAAAATAATAAAACTATCGATTTTTTTAATCTACTAGTTTCCAAGGCAACATTATAAATGTCTGTTTAGTTTTAGTACTAAAATGATAAAAAAACGTAATAAAACTATAGAAAAAACAAAAAAAAATATCAGCTAGTTTCCAAGGCAACATTTTTATTTTGTTTAGTTTAAGTTGAAGTATTAGAATAATTAAAACCTAATAAAAACTAAACGCATATTTAAAAAAATTATATTAATAAGTTACAAAAACACACACAATTACTGAAACTTTAAAAACAGAAAAGATACGAGTAAAATCTAATGGAGAACATACTAACAGTATTTAGCTGATACTGGAATAACAGCGGACGCACCTGAATATCCAGACACTGCAGCACGGAGATGCAGAACGTGGCTGTTTTACCGGTTCCAGACTGGGACCTAGAGAACACACAAGCCGTGTTAGTCAAGCACACGCAGATGTTTACTGCGTCTCTAACTCCAGCGGGACTTACTGGGCGATGACGTCTCGTCCCTTGATGATCTGTTTGATGGCTCGCTGCTGGATGGCTGACGGTTTCTCGAACCCTGAACACAATAAACAACACAATCACATAAACACTGGTGTATTGACAGAGCACTGCGTTAGTGAATAACAAGACCTCATCCTAATGATAGTCACACAACAATATCAATACAACAGTAAGAATCTCTCACAAACAAGCACATATCATATATTAATAATAGCTTTCATAACAACGACTGCTGACTGAAATAGATCCGCTTTAACATAAAACCATCACTTTTTATTACAGTCTCCTCAATTTACAGTTTCTTTATAAATGTAATAAGTTATAGATTACTGTATTTCAACTGACTTTATTAAAGTAATGTAACTGACTGTGTTTGATTCTAAATTTGTAACAAATATTAATCATTATATTAACATGAATTACTGTCAGACTTTCAGAATCCTTCTTCACTTGAATTAAGATTATAGTTATTAATATTAAACAGCTATGTTTACTCTGAGGTTAAATACAGATTTAAAATCATAAGATTAGATATGATACTGTTTTTGAAAGCAAATGTTTTGATCGTTGTGAAAGGAAACACTGGCATCTACAATAATAAAGCATACACATAAACAATATAAGAAATATTAATAACCGTTATCAAGTAAGCATGTGTCCTAAACTCAGGAAATATTGCTGTCTCGTATTTTAGAGAAATCACTGCAATTTATGAAAGAAAATCAATCAAATATGAGTGTGAAAATATTCATATATAACCCTCTTTGTAATCTTTAACATTTTCATAACTCATTTAATTACATGTGTCCCTGGTGCACAAAACTGGTCATATTTGTAGCAATAGCCAACAATACATTGTATGAGTCAAAATTATTAATTTTTCTTTTATGCCAAAAATCATTATGATATTAAGATCATGTTCCATGAAGATATTTCGTACCGTAAATATATCAAAACTTAATTATTGATTATTAATATACAATGCTAAGAACTTAATTTGAACAACTTTAAAGATGATTTTCTCAATATTTAGATGTTTTTGCATCCTCAGATTCCAGATTTACAAATATTGTCCAAACCATACATCAATGGAAATATGATTTATTCAACTTTCAGATGATGCATACATCTCAATCTCCTAAAATGGACCCGTATGACTGGTTTTGTGCTCCAGGGACACATTTTTCTCAGTATTTATAACTGATACACTTTATTTTACAGTGTAACTATACATTTAAGTACAGAGTACGTTAATATTAATGTACTTACTATATGGTTAGGATTAGGGCATGTAATTATACATAATGTATTGTTATAATAATAGTAAGTAGATGTAAAGTTAACCTCAAAATAAAGAGTTATTTTGTAATTAGGTAATTTAGTAACATGTAATACTCCCTAACACGGCCGGTTTCTAATAAAGATGATACACAAGGGACGGTTATTGATCAATAACGGCGGTTACGTTATATATCGATATAACGACGGTTATTGGTCGATATAATGGCGTGTTGTTCAGAGATCAGCTCTAACGGTCTAATACCTCTCATATAGCGCTCTATAAGCGGATATGTGATGAGTTTAGCGGTAAATAACGATGATTTGAGGGTTTGTACCGTACGCGTAGATCCCGCGCAGTAAATCTTCCCTCAGGCCCATCGTGTCGAACGTCGGCGTCACGTCCACCTCTTCGCTCGTCTCAAACTCGATTTTCGTCATGTCTTCCTCCTTCATGAGCCTCTTCCTCACGGGAACTGCGGCGGTGTCCATAATTACGACGGATTTTGATGATAAATTACGAGTTGAAATATGAAAGCGCGTCTGCAGGCCGAACGGAAGAGCCGCGTGTGTCGCAGCTGTGACGCACAAACCAGGAGACGCGTGGTGACGTCACCCGGACTAGCCACGCCTACTAAACATATTTTTAACGAACTAATTTTTCTTAATTTATACAGTCTAATCTTACCCTCATGTTTTTTATTTTCTTCTCATAGATTTTATTTATTAATTCTTATATTTCTAACCACTAACATTAACGTTTGTTTCCTGTGCTCTGAAGGCATTGATGTTGTATACAAAGTTACATGCCATTAATTTAACATCTGTACTGTTTACAAGCATAATAATAATAATCATAATAATAACAAAACTTCTTTTAATGACTAGTACTGTTATGCTTTCTTAAAATGTGTTATATCTGAAAGCTCATAACAGGCCATGTCTGATGTTGGGAATTGTAGTTTATTTATTCAGAGTTGATGTAGATGAGAATAGAAATGTGTAGTTCATTTAAAGCAGTGGAATAACTCTATAATCACCGAGTGTAGAGTTAAACCACACATGAACCATGCTTTAGCTTCACTAACCGTTCACCGTGGTATTTATAGTAAAACTATTACACAAAATATAACTCATGGCTACTACACTTTTACTATAGTAAAACCATGTTCATTTTCATGTTTTGATAACTGTACTGCATTAATATTTGAAGTTTTGTACAGTTTAATACAAGAATAAATCATAAAAGCAGATCCACGCACCAAAGAGATGAATTTTTGGCATATAATTATATTTTGCCACATTAAATAAGATATTAATCATGTATGTTAAAATGATATAAATATGGCTTTTTGCTAAAGTGCCTGTGGTTTTTATTTTGCACGTCTGTTGTATTTAGTTTGATTCTGATTATTAAAAATCATATTTTAACTTCATTTTCAGTCGAACAGATTCTGATGCAAGTGGATCAAATGCACTTATAATGAACTAAAACCATAATCTTTGTTTGAAATAAATTAAACTAAAATAAAACATATTTATGTATTTAATCTAGCTCAACATTTATTTTCATTTAGTTTAACTTGCACTAAAAACAATAACCAATAAAAATGATATATAGTTAAATAAATTAACATTTTGAAATAATAGATTTTATTTCAGCTACTTTTCATGGACATTGTTTTTTGTTTAAAGTTAACATGAAGCTCCAAAATAACTCAAACTTAATAAAAACTAGATGAGAAAAACATAAACTTGCTAAAAAAGTGTAAAATAAACAGGAATTCAGAATATGAATACTATCTCTGTATTTATTCACCACTCGAACCCATCTGTCATGCACCAGTACCCTCACGTGCTGACTAAATACAGAGATTAAAGCACATTTGAGATCATATTTATGGAATAGTAGTTAGTACACTTATATGATTTTAATAAGTACTAAAGAATCATAATGTGTCCCTGGAGCACAAAACCAGTCACATTTACAGCAATAACCAACAATACATTGTATGGCTCAAAATTATACATTTTTATTTTATGCCAAAAATCATTAGATATTAAGATCATATTACATGAAGATATTTTGTGCTGTAAATATACAAAAACCTAATTATTGATTAGTAATATGCATTGCTAAGAACTACATTTGAACAACTTTAAAGATGATTTTCTCAATATTTAGATTTTTTTGCACCCATTCAAATATTGTCCAAACCATACATCAATGGAGATATAATTTACTCATCTTTCAGATGATGCACACATCTTAACATCACAGACTTGACTCTTATGACTGGTTTTGTGCTCCAGGGTCACATGTTTAGTATATTAAACACAATATTAGTGCGTGAAAGCAGAGCACTTTACGTACAGTATAGAAGTGTATCTTTTAATCCACAGGGCTGTGTCCTGAGCCCCCTGCTATACTCTCTCTACACCCACGACTGCGTGTCCTCACACAGCTCCACTTCTATTGTTAAATTTGCTGACGATACTGTGGTTCTGGGCCTCGTTTCCAACAATGATGAGGCCGCATACCTGGATGAGGTGGAGAGACTTACATCATGGTGCCAGGACAACTGTCTCTCTCTGAACGTGAGCAAAACCAAAGAGCTGATTGTAGACTTCAGGAAGAGACAGCTGCAGCCCTACACTCCTCTTATGATCAGCGGGACCCCTGTGGAGAGGGTGAGCAGCTTCAAGTACCTCGGTGTAAACATCTCCGAGGACCTGACATGGACTGCACACATCCAAACACAGGTCAAGAAAGCCAGGCAAAGGCTGTACCATCTGCGACAGCTGAGAAAATTCAGGGTCTCACCAGCTATCCTGAAAACTTTCTATTCAGGGGCCATAGAAAGTGTACTGACTCAGTGCATCTCAGTGTGGTATAATAATGCCACAAACCAGGACTGCAAAGCTCTGCAGAGAGTCGTGCGCTTAGCTGAGCGCATCTCAGGGTCTACTCTCCCCTCTCTGCAGGACATCTACCTCAAACGCTGCAAAAGCAGAACTGCAAAAATCATCAAGGACTCGAATCACCCCGGTAACCATCTTTTCATTTTACTGCCATCTGGCAGGCGCTACAGGAGCATGTTGGCTAAAACTGAAAGACTGCGGAGGAGTTTCTTCCCCCAGGCCATCAGGCTCCTGAACTCAGTCTCATAACAGCATAACATCCACAGGACTCAATTTAATAAACTGTAATCACAACCATTATTCCCCATCATCCACACTGCTGCTATGTGTACATCCCCGGTACAACCTATTTGCACATTCTCATGCACTGCACACTTTATCTCATTGCACATCTTACCCCTTATTTTATTTCATTATTTGTTTCGTACTTCATTCTCACCATATTTGTATATATATATATATACTCTCTCGTGTTTTTGTTTCATAGTTTTTTTATTGCTTTTATGTTATTTTTATTTTATTATCATGTTTTATTTTTCTTTCTTGCACTTTCCATTGAGCGGACCTGTCCTGACTAACATTTCACTACCTATTATACCCTGTATGATTGTGTATGTGACAAATAATAAAGAACCTTGAACCTTGAACCTAATCCGAACACATAATTGATTAAAGCAAGCTCAAGCTGGACTGGTTTATGATGAAATAAGACTGAAGCAGAGATCCGGCTCGAGACTCAGGTTTATTATGGGATGTTCTAGTCCGAGACCAGATGATGTGATTGAGTAGAGAACAGCGTCCGGGTTACTGGTCCTTCAGCTCCTTCAGACGCTTGATGGCAGATTTGACGGTGACGGCGGACGTCGTGCTGCAAACAGACGATCGTTAGACGCTCATTAAAGAAGCTGGGTTCGTTAATCAAGGGGTCAGGCTTACTTGTATGTCCAGGCGCCTCCGGCGACGGTCTTCATGCAGGAGGAACAGTGCCAGATCCCGACAGCCTTTCTCTTCATCTTAGTCTGGACGGAGAAACAACACAGAACCAGTCAGTCTCTGTTTACCTCATCCAGAACACAGCAATGTGTGCTATTCAAGACCGCTGAATCTGTGCTAAACTCTCATTTATCTCTGTGTGTAACACATTACTCCAGTGTCACATGATCTTCAGAAATCATAATCTTATGAAACATTATTATCAATGTTGAAAACAGTCGAGTGCTTCAGGATTCTTTGAGGAATAGAAATATCCAAAGATCACCGTTTATCTGAAATACAACGCTTTTGTGATATCATACACTACTATGATATTCATAAGCTTGGAATCAATATCATTTTTTTGTGTGTGTGTGTGGGGGGGGTTTCTAGAAAGTAGACCCCCCCCCCCCTCCATACTGACAAAAAAAATGTATAGCCTTAATGCACTTTAAGTCGCTTTGGATACAAGCATCTGCTAAAAGCATAAAAATTATAATAATAATAATCATATTTGTATTTAGCAAAGGATGCTTTAAAGTGATGATGAAGATTTATAATGTCACAACATATTTCCATTTCAGCTGTTTTTCTCAACTTCCTATTCATCAAAGAAACATGAAGTACTCGACTGTTTTCAACATCGATAATAATAATAATGTTTCATATTATTATGATTTCTGAAGATCATGTGACACTGAAGACTGGAGTAATGATTCTGGAAATACAGAAATAAATGCGTTTATACTATATTCAGATAGAAAGTATGTATATTAAATAGTACACATTTCTAAATAGTACTGTATTTTGGATAAGATAACTGGAGCTTGTCGAGCAGATGGGGGGGGTTGTAGATGTGTGCTTGTCGAGCGGGGGGGGGGGGGGGTTGATGGTGTGTAGATGTGTTTTGTTGAGGGGGGGGTAGAGGTGTGCTTGTCGAGGGGGGGGGGGGGTTGATGGTGTAGATGTGTGCTTGTCGAGCGGGGGGGGGGGGGGTTGATGGTGTAGATGTGTGCTTGTCGAGGGGGGGGGGGTTGTAGAGGGTTCTTGTTGAGGGGGGGGGTAGATGTGTGCTTGTCGAGGGGGGGGTGTAGAGGTGTGATTGTCGAGCGGGGGGGGGGGGGGGGGTTGATGATGGTGTGGAGTGTGCTGCTTGTCGAGGGGGGGGGTGGGGGGGGGGGTTGTAGAGGTGTTCTGTTGAGGGGGGGGGGTAGATGTGTGCTTGTCGAGGGGGGGGTGGCGGGGGGGGGGGGTGTAGAGGTGTTCGTTGAGGGGGGGGGGGAGATAGTGGATGCTTGAGCGGGGGGGTGTTGGGTGTAGATGTGTGTGCGTGTCGGGGGGGGGGGTGAGGGGGGGGGCGGGTGATGGTGTAGAGGTGTGCTTGTCGAGGGGGGGTGTGGTGGGTGTAGAGGTGTGCTTGTCGAGGGGGGGGGAATGGGGGGGGGGGGGGGGTGTAGAGGTGTGTGATTGTCGGAGGGGGGGGGGGGGGGGGTGTGGTGGGTTGTAGAGATGTGCTTGTGGGGTGCGGGCGGGGGTGTAGATGTGTGCTCGTCGGGCGGCTCACCTTCCCGCAGAAGGAGCAGGTGTATTTGGCGTGTTGGCTGATCTCGATCTTCTTCACCATCTTCCTGAGCGACGCACCGTAGCGGGTGCCGTACTTCCCCACAATCCCCACCTTCTTAGTGCGCTTGGCCTGAGCGGGAACACAAGACAACATTTCAACGCGCACGCTCTTTCTGACCAATCGAACAGCAGTTCAGGGAACGTGTTCGAAGACACGTCTAGCCAATGAGAGAAGCGGATGCGGTCACGTGACTGGTTCGGACCGGAGCAAATTAATGTGGTTAACCAAAACGGCTAATAATAGCTACAATGCATATATTGTTTTTTCTTTGATCCGGACCAAAGCAAGTGAACTACCAGACCTTCCTGATGTGAATACACACTAACTCAAACAAATCTGAACTTTATTCTGCGGCAGAAATAATATTCTCTAATAATAAAGCTGCCCAGCGCCCCCGATGTGCATACTACCCACCCTAAACAGTATTAATAACATCACATATAGAAGCTAGGACGGAGCGTAACGAGTTCTTCCAGGGATAGATGTGTAGTGAGGAAGACACAGAGACTGCACTCGAGTTATTAAAGCACTCATTTATATTGTTCTGTAATATTTACATCATTTCCTTCACTCAAAAATGAAGGTTTTGTTGCTATTTTATTTGCACTAAATGATATTTATGACGCTGCTAAATCACAGTTGGTTGCTTGAGGACTTTGTTTAATATAAAAAAGCAGAAAGTTATAAAGCACTTTAGACAATCTGTCATTTATACCAAACACAAATATTGCTTGTGTGTTTGCAGCACTACTATTACTTATATTTTTCAGTTTAATTGATTTGCATTTAAATGTATATTTAAGTTCCAACAAACTCAAACAATTCTGCTTGATAATGCTCTAAAACTTTTATGTAAATGATTGAACGTTTGTTTTTATATATTAGCTGTTTTATATATTTAATACTTGCTCAGTTTATTGATTTCTCTGGATAAATATTTTATTTTAATACCGTGCAGCGCACAAAATTAAGAGTCGAGAGATGGTTGAAGTCCGTGTTCAATAAAAGATGTTTAAGTTTAGAAATGTTGTGCATGCACTTATTATTAGTGTGATATTTTAGCATGCAAACGACGGAGATATCGGCTGATCCTGACCTCTAAACATCGGCATCGTATATAATAAAACCCATATCGGTGCATCTCTACAGCGTACACACATTGGGCGTGCAACTCATTATCACACAATATTGACTTTCCAATTACCATAACGGCAAAAACATTAATTAAGTGGATCAAACATTGACTCCTGAGACAAGAACGATGTTTTCGGACAGCTTTGACCTGGTGCTGGTCCAGGAGACCCCCCCCCCTCCACACACACACACACACACACACACACACACACACACACACACACACATTAATTCATAATTAAGATATTAACTCAGAAGTGTGAGGAAAACAAAGGTCAGATTTGTGACGTCACAACTGCTCCTCTTTACTCTCTGACAGAAACAAGCTTCCATTGATAGAAACAATAAACAAACACCTCATAATCATATCTCATAACTCTGAAATAGGAGGGAAAACAGGTCAAAACCATGATATTGTCACGGTCATATTTTTATTCTGTGGTATAAATAAGCTTCCATAACTTTCACGGATCTAACTGTATTAAATTCCAGTAACATAACATATGCATATCGGCCGTTTATTAATACTCATAAAGCACATATTAATGCCATATTCTGCACGAGCGTGTTTTAGATCCTTTAATCCACCTCATAGCTAAACTAACAACTAACGTTACTCTATTAATAATAAGCATATTAAGAGTTTGGAAAATTTTATTTAATAGATGATATTAAAAATCCCGCCCAAACTATAAAGTGTGTCCATAAATTATTTAGTAAAAATCATACAGCAATATAAACTCGGTGCAGAAATACCAGTATTATGTTAATGAGCTCATCTGACTAAACGACAGGAACTACTACACCGAGTTAATTAATGAAGAAAACTATTAAATCAGTCACACATACCCTGACAGTCACATTAATGTTATTCCATGAACAAATACAGCTCGTTATGGGTTCAAAAACCGCGGTTTGAAGACGAACATCGCGATCAAACTCAGTGTTTTCTTCACGCGATCATCACTGACAGAAACACAAGCGATCTCGATAAAGTGCTTCTGATCGTCTGTGTGAACACATACAGCACCGATGGTGTTTAACACACTCCTCTGAACAGCGAGAAACGACTAAAGCGCGCTGTTTGAGCGAGATAGAGAAGATGTTTGAAGATTGTTCTCTCAGGATACAAACACTCACCATTTTAGCTGCAGAGGAGCGGATCCAAAAGAGAGAGAGCCAGCGCGCATGCGCGGTTTACCAGCGCGGACACTGACGCATTGTGGGATACGAACCGGAGGACCAACTCCAGAAACATCAGGACACGCGACCTTCTTATAATAATAATAATAATAATAATAGCAACAAATGTATGTGTGTATATAGGTATATCGTGTTATATTTAAATTCTATTATTTTTTAAATAATCATATGATTTAATAAAAAAATATGTAAAATAAATAATTTACAATTAATATCATTAATAGCTAATTGTTTTTTCTTTATTAATGTATGCTGCTTCAGTAAAAGCATTGCTACAAATAATAATAATAATTTGTGCATATATAATATATATGTTTATACTATATATTGTTATATTACAAGTATTATTTATATTTAAAAATATTATTAAAAATATAGAATTAATAACATAAAGTATGTTTCTCATTTATATATATATAAAGACACACATGAGTAACATTTATAATATTATTGAATTTATCATCTTCAAAAAATTATTTTATAACAAAATTAACTTTGAAAATTAATAAAATATTAATAAACATTAATAAATTACTGTTTAATAACAAAAATAAGTTTATGCTGTTCAGTAAAAACGTAAGATTGGTTACTAAAAATACAGTTTGTTCAGATTAATAACTGCTACACTTAGATTATGAATATAATATTATTAGTTTAATATCTTTTGAGATGTATTATAACAGCTTTTATTGTAAGTCGCTTTGTATAAACGCATCCGCTACATAACTACATGTAAAATTATTCGTTTTATTTAATTACATCACTTAGATTTTTTTAAATTAACTATAGATCACATTTATAATTACACTAATAATCAAATAAATATTAATATGCTTCTTCACGTCACACACGCCACACAATGTGTTAATTAATCAGCAGAAAATCTCTATTTTTATTGGTCAGCTTTAATCGTTGGACGTGGAGACGTCTGTAAACATGATGAGGATAAAGATGGGCAGCATTTCTACAGGTCAGAGAGCACAATAATTCAGTAATAACTCATAAATCAATGATTCTGGAATAAAGAGACATGATAATGACAGAAGTACACACACACCAGAGGAACACGGCGGGTCAAACTACAGACAATAATAGTGTGACCATCAGAAACATGATAAGATTGTGTCCAATAACACTTCATCAACCGTTAAACATGCACAAGCACTGAAATACAAAGACTCATACATGAAGGAAATATTACAGCAGGTCAGGTGTTAATAATTAATAAATACAAGACTAAGCACGAGCACAACATCTATTCTTTCACATCTCAAGATGAATGTGCTTCATAAACACTGATGTTCTGTTAATAATGTGAATATGAAGGATTGACTGGCTCAGAGGCGTGTGGGGGGGGGGTTATGTGGTCTGAGGATGATGAGGATGATGAAGATGATGATGATGATGATGAGGAGGGATTGGGAAGCGGCTCAGAATCCGGTCTCCACGCTGAGCGTGCGGCGCGTCACGTGTTCGATCTCTCCGGTCACATACTCGCCAAAACTGGTCTGATATTTGGCCAACATCTTCAGCATGGGCCGCAGATTGAGCCACCACTGCTCCTGCGGCATCCGGTGTCTGCAGACACACACACACACACACACACACACACACACACGCAGACACACACGCACGCACGCAGACACACACACAACCACACACACACACACACACACACACACGCACACACGCAGACACACACACACGTACACACACGCATGCACACACACACACACACACATCAGAAACACGCGCGCGACACACACACACGCACAAACGCAGACACAAACACACGCACGCAGACACACACACACACACACACGCAGACACACACACACACACGCACGCAGACACACACACGCACGTACACACACGCACACACATACACGCAGACGCATGCACACGCATACACACACGAACGCACACACACACACACGCAGACACACACACACACGCACGCACGCAGACACACACACACACGTACACACACGCATGCACACACACACACACACATACACGCAGACGCATGCACACGCATACACACACGAACGCACACACACACACACACATCAGAAACACACACACACACAGAGACAAACAAACACACACATGCACACACACGCACACGCAGACACACACATGCATGCACACACACATACACGCAGACACACACACGAACGCACACACGTACACACACACATCAGAAACACACACACACACACACAGAGACAAACACACACACACAATCATCAACAGATATAAGAACATAAATATATCACATCATTTACTCAATAACTAGTGACCAAATTTTAAAATAAAAGTATCTTCAGCTCACCAAGACTGCATTTAGTTCCAAAATATAGTAAAATATTATTATAATGTAAAACAGCAGTTTTCTATGTGAATATGTGTTAAACTGTAATTATTTCTGTATTTTCAGCATCATTACTCCAGTCTTCAGAGTCACATGATCTTCAGAAATCATAATAATATGCTGATTTACTGAAGAATAAGAGAAATTAATACTTTTATCCAGCAAGGCTCCATTAAACACTTTAAAAGTCCTAGTAAAGATGTTTATAATGTTAGAAACTAATTCTATTTCAAATAAACGCCGTACTTCTCAACTTTCTGTTCATCTGTGAATGCACAGAAATATCTTGATCAGTATATTATTATGATTTCTGAAGATCATGTGACACTGAAGACTGCAGTAATGATGCTGTAAATACAGAAATAAATTACACTTTAATATATTCACATAGAAAACTGCTATTTTGAATTATAATAATATTTCTCAATTTTTACTGCATTTCTGATCAAATAAATGCAGCTTTGGTGACAAAGAGACTTCTTTCAGTATCATAAGTACTCTTAAGCTTTGACCTGTAGTGCAGTATATAATATTGTAATGCATATATATATTAATTTTCAAAACTTCTCCATGTGACATCACATTATAAAGCGCTCCTGGATGATGTTGATCAGTGTCGGGGAAAGATACTTTTAAAAGTAATGCGTTACAATATTGCGCTACTCCCTAAAAAAGTAACTAATTACGTTACTTTGTTACTTTTCATGGAAAGTAATGCGTTACGTTACTTTTGCGTTACTTTTTAAATATGAGCAGGGCTTGATTGTTTGTTTTTAATACAATAAGTTATATTTATAGCAAATATAAAAGCTTTCACACCAGAAAGTGTAATGAATAAACCTCAGACTGAAGGACGAGTAAATCACGTCTGTACAGAAGAACACAGGAGAAGTTCAACACTCTTCAGCAATAAAACACAATGTTCGGTTATCTAAAGTAATTTGTTATTATTATTATGATTGAACTGATCATCAAAGGTCATCAGCAAACACATCGGTTAATAAAATGAGATTAGATATATTTGTGTTGTTTAACATATTTAATTATTGCAGGTTTGCATCATATTCTGAGTTTGTATTTCACTGTTTTAATTCATTTTGATGAATACTGAATCTGTTTTTTGCGAGTGGGATGAATTAATACACATTCATATTTAGTCTAGATTAGATCTACAGTAAGATCATGTTCACACGGCGCACTCAGTCAATAAATGGAGAAAAACAACTCAGATATTTTCTAGTAAATTAAAAAGTAATGCGTTACTTTACTAGATACTTGAAAACAGTAATATTATTACGTAACTCGCGTTACTTGTAATGCGTTACCCCCCCGACACTGGTGAATACACACACACACACTCTCTCAATCACACACACACACACACACTCTCACACACACACACACGTGATGATCATGTGACTCTTACTCGAAGTCCGTGTGTGCTTTGAGTTGTGTGACGGGGCTGAACGACATCACTTTCTTCTTCATGCCGATCACACACGCCGTATCTGGAGCGTTCGCAAACACACGGCCTGCGACTCACAAACACACAATCTTTACTGACTTGATGCACGATAAACGATGCACAATCAAAAGCATCTGCACCAGAGTTAGCTAATAGCTCATTTACACCTGCTGTCCCTGGGCAGGAGAACAAATCAAATATCATATACACCACATAAAACATCACAATACAAGCTATTATCAGCTTCATTTACACGCGTTTGAAGTTCAATCAGGAACATGTTTCTATGGTTAGCTATTCAGAAAATATGAATAAACATGATCATGTTCTGAGATTCATTCTGATTCACCATCAATAGTGTTTTATATTCATTGGAAGTAAAATCCATATTTTACATAATTTTAAATAAGCTTTAATGTTGTTAAGCTTAAGTCATTTTGTTTATTAGTAGATTTATTTTTAAATACTTCTATTTAGATTTATTTTAATCTTTGTAATTTTGTTGTGCTTTTATCATTTATTTATTAGTTCTTTAAAAAAATTTTTTAGCTTTAATTTATATTTATTTCAGTTTTAGGTTAATACTTTTATTTGTGCTTTTACCATTTTTATTAGTTTCTAATCAATTTCAGAATCAGATAAATTAATAAATCAATTCATTTTTAGCTTTAATTATCTTTATTTGTTTTAGTTCTAGTAATTTTGTTATGTGCATGTATGATTATTTTTTATTAAAAAATATATATTTTTATGTACATTTGTTATGTGGTTTCATCAATTTTATTAATTTTGAAAAAAAATTATATAGATTTATTTTTATTTCAGTTTTAGTTCTAGTAATGTTATGCGCTTTTATCATTTTTATATTTATATTTAGCTTTCACTTATATTTATTTCAGTTTTAGTTCTTTTATAATGCATTTTGTTTATTATTTTTGTTTTAAATTCCATTTATCTTTCATTTGATATTTCAGTTGTAGTTCTTTTATAATGTAATTTTTTTAATTATTTGTTTTATTGTGTTTAGCTTTCATTTATATTTATTTCAGTTTTAGTTATTTTATAAAGTATTTTTTTTTATATATTTATCTTTCATTTAATATTTATTTCAGTTTGAGTTCTTTTTTAATGTAATTTTAATTCTTTAAATAAAACTATATTTAGTTTTCATTTGATATTTATTTCAGTTTTAGTTATTTTAATGTAAATTTTTATATTAATTTTTTTAATTGTGTTTAGCTCTCATTTAAATTTAATTCAGTTTTAGTTCTTTTATAAAGTAAATTATTTTTTTATTCTATTTAGCTTTCATTTAATATTTATT
>QVTF01019865.1:0-22500 GCA_003573665.1 Oxygymnocypris stewartii | reverse complement strand
CCTTCGAAGCCGTCATGGACGGTGTAAACCCGATGACCCTGAGCGAGTCCGACTCGAACCGCGGATCTCACAGCAGCGTTCATCCCCGCGGCCGGAGCACCGACGTTCAAGATCGCCATCGAGTGATTGCTCTATATACACACACATACACACACAGAGAGAGAGAGAGACACACACACATACACACACACACACAGAGAGAGACACACACACACACACACAAGAGAGAGACACACACACACACACAGAGAGGGACACACACACACACAGAGAGGGACACACACACATACACACACACAGAGAGAGGGACACACACATACACACACACAGAGAGAGAGAGAGACACACACACACACAGAGAGAGAGAGAGAGAGAGACACACACACACACACACACACACAAGAGAGAGACACACACACACACACAGAGAGAGGGACACACACACACACACAGAGAGAGGGACACACACACATACACACACAGAGAGAGGGACACACACACATACAGAGAGAGGGACACACACACATACACACACACACACACACACACACAAGAGAGAGACACACACACACACACAGAGAGAGGGACACACACACACACACAGAGAGAGGGACACACACACATACACACACAGAGAGAGGGACACACACACATACAGAGAGAGGGACACACACACATACACACACACACACACACACACACACAGAGAGAGGGACACACACACATACACACACACACACACACACAGAGAGAGGGACACACACACATACACACACACACACACATTACAGAGTTCATTAAACAACTTAAATACAAGTACCTTTTGCATTTCTCTCATGTAAATTTAAAATATATTTATAAAAAAAGAAGGAAAGAAGCAGGAAATGGTGCATTTTTAGACGCTTTGAACAGGGAAACCTATTTAGAGCACCTTATTTTATTAATTAAAATATCAATATTAGGCGCCAGATATCGATTCTCGTATCGCATGGAGAAGAATCGTGATATATCGATTTATTGTCCCACCCCTAATATACATACATTTCACATATGTAAATAAAATATGAATTCATAAATATGAGTTTTCAGAGACATTTTGTTTTTTACTAAATTCTTTACAATAACGTGCACAATCATATCAAAGACATTCATTATGAAAGTATGATTTTTATTTGTCAATTTTGAATATTGACTTAAATAAAACAGGCAAAACGCAAGTATATGGTGTTAAACTCGTTCGTTACCTTGGACAGAGCTGGCTTCTGATGAGCTAAAAGCTTGTACGTGTTCCAGTTGTTCTCAAAACTCCTGCAATGACGAAACAATCAGTGAACACCTCCCAGATTCATTAACGAACGCACGAACGAACACACGAACGAACACACGAACGAACACACGAACGAACACACGAACGAACGAACGAACGAAACTCACTTTCCACGCAGCTGAATGGCCTCGTCAAACCTCTTCTCGTTCATGGCTTTCTGAACCTCTTTCGTCTACAAAAACAAGCACAACGTTACATAGGATCCTCTGTATCAGACGCTGTCCGGAGGTCAAAGGTCACGCGTGTTTGGCGTGGGACTCACCATGTTCACACACTCCATGAGCGGCAGACGCATGGCCTGATTCCCAGAGAGACCGATCACACACGCCGACGTCTCCGGAGTCGCCTCCAGCAGAGCCACCACGGCCTCCACGCCCATCTTACTGCTCTATAGACACAACACTGATACTGAGAGTGTGTGTGGGGGGGGGGGGGGGGGTACATTACACTGATACTGAGAGAGAGTGTGTGTGGGGGGGTGGGGTACCTTACACTGATACTGAGAGAGTGTGTGTGTGTGGGGGGGGGGGTACCTTACACTGATACTGAGAGAGTGTGTGTGTGTGTGTGTGGGGGGGGGGGGGGGTACCTTACTTACAAAACTAAAATATGCAATATGAAAAAAAAAAAATATATATATATATATTTTTTTTTCACCAAAAGGTGCGTCTGGAAAAATGGGGCTCGTCTTATATTCGGGTCAGTACAGTATATACTACAGTGTTTACTACTGTCCTGTTTGATACTGTAGTGTTAAAAGCGCTGTATAAATGCAGTAGATGCAAATCGTTGCAAAGCAGCTTTACAGAACATTGTTTGTTTCTACATTATATTTAGGTTATTAGTTGAGACTATGGCAGAAATGTACAGTAAAGATCATGCAGTTAGTTACAAATGACATGAAATCAAACAGACGCTGAACACTAAACTGCCATGATTATATGCTGCGATTAAGCAAAATGTTGTGCCAGGGTTAGCATCACTTAACTCATGCTCTTAAATACATTTTCTAGTTCATTCACATCTATTTTAGCAGTATTCCCTCGAGCCCTGCGTGATAAAGTGAATTAGAAATGTGCACATTTTAACATGAGTTTATTTAATGCACTCACCAGGACTCGATCAAAGGCGGACGGTGTTCCTCCTCTCTGAACGTGACCCAGGACGGTGACCCGCGTGTCGTAACCCAAGCGCTGGACCACCAGCTACACACACACACACACACACGTGAACAACAGGCTCAAATCATCACAGAACTGACACAGCGGCTCCGTCTGAGAGTCTCACGTCTTTGACGTAGTTGGAGGAGATCAGCTGGCCGTGTTTGTCGATGGCTCCTTCTGCGATGATCACGATGTTCAGACGAGAGCCTTTACTGCGGCTCTGCAAAACCACACACACACACATTCATAGAGTCATTTATACAACCTAATATGTGACCACAAAACCAGTCATAAGGGTTTTGCATCATCTGAAAGCTGAATAAATAGCTTTCCATTGATGTATGGTTTGGACAATATTTGTAAATCTGGAATCTGAGGGTGCAAAAAAATCTAAATATTGAGAAAATCATCTTTAAAGTTGTTCAAATGAAGTTCTTGGCAATGCATATTAATAATCAATAATTAAGTTTTGATAGCTGCTTATGATTGCTTTTGTGCTGCAGGGACACAGATAAATCACAAGATATTGTCCAAACGGTGGCGTCTCACCTCTCCGAGCCGAGTGCACATGTGATCCTCCCAGCCGTCCTCCGGCGGAGCCTCGGGGATGAAGAGCCAGTCGGCACCAGACGCCAGAGCGGAGACCACCGCCAGATACCTGCAGAACCAGACCAGACCAGACTGAATCAGACCATACCAGACTGAATCAGACCAGATCAGACTGAATCAGACCAGATCAGACTAGATCAGACCAGACCAGATCATACCAGACTGAATCAGACCAGACGAGACCGGATCAGACCAGACCGGATCAGATCAGAACAGATCGGATCAGACTGAATCATACCAGACTGGATCAGACCAGACCAGACGAGACCGGATCAGACCAGACTGAATCAGATCAGACGAGACCGGATCAGACCAGACCGGATCAGACTGAATCATACCAGACTGGATCAGACTAGATCAGACCAGACCGGATCAGACCAGACTGAATCAGACCAGACCAGATTGAATCAGACCAGACGAGACCGGATCAGACCAGACCGGATCAGATCAGACTAAATCAGACCAGAACGGATCAGATCAGACTGAATCATACCAGACTGGATCAGACTGAATCAGATCAGACAAGACCAGATCAGACCAGATCAGATCGGATCAGACTGAATCATACCAGACTGGATCAGACCAGACCGGATCAGACCAGAACGGATCAGACCAGACCGGATCAGATCAGACCGGATCAGATCAGACCGGATCATACCAGACTGGATCAGACCAGACCGAATCAGACCAGATTGAATCAGACCAGACTGAATCAGACCAGACCGGATTAGACTGGACCGGATCAGACCAGATCAGACCGAATCAGACTGAATCAAATCAGACTGAATCAGACCAGACTGAATCAGATCAGACCAGACCGGATCAGACTGAATCAGACCAGACGAGACCGGATCAGACCAGACCAGATCAGACTAAATCAGACCAGAACGGATCAGATCAGACTGAATCAGACCAGACCGGATTAGACTGGACCGGATCAGACCAGACCGGATCAGACTGAATCAGACCAGACCGGATCAGACTGAATCAGATCAGACCGGATCAGATCAGACCGGACCAGATCAGACCAGACTGAATCAGACTGGACCAGATGCCCTTCTGAAGAATAAAGCAGCCCAGTGAACATGACGTACCCGCAGTGGCGTCCCATCACCTCCAGCACGAACGTCCTCTGATGACTGAAAACAACACAAACACATGAGTCTCTTCTGCTCAGCAAGGCTGCATTTATTTGATCACAAATACAGTAAAACATGAAATATTAAAGTGTAAAACAGCTGTTTTCTATGTGAATATCTGTCAAATGTCTGAATTCCCAGCATCTACTCCAGTCTGCAGAGCATACCGGTCAACCCCCCCGTTTCCTCGGGATTCTCCCGTATTTCACCATTCTATCCCGCGATCATCCCGTTTAAATATTTCCCTGCATCTCTCCCATATTTGTAATCTTTCTATTAAAAACAATCCTATTGGGCATATTTTATGTTTGCTACATTCACCTCCTGTAAAACTCCCGTAATTTAACTCAATAATCACGTCAACATTCCAATTTTATATCAAAATAAATAAATAATAATAATAATAATAGGTATTAGTATTATTATTATATAGCCAAATTGATATAAACACAAAGTGCAGCCCAAGCCCAATAGTAATATTTTAATAGTAATATGATTCATTTTAATATTTATATTTAGCAGTAATAGTATTATTAATAATATTATTATTTATAACAATAATAATAATTATTACTATTAAGTATTAAGTAATTTTTATATTTTATTAGTAATAATAGTAAAACTTATAATAAGAAGAATTATCATTGGCTATTTAATGTGAGGAATATTGCACATCTTTGGAAAAAGAGTGAAAGTAAATCTTCCATCGATGAGAGTCATGAGATGAAGACCTGGCATCGCTGAGGTCAGTGAAGGTCAGACTAGGGTTTGCATAACCTGCATTCATTTCTGGGTAGAGTTAATTTTTAGCAGTGTCTTCTGGCTGTGTGTGTGTGTATATATGTCAAGTCAAGTCACCTTTATTTATATAGCGCTTTTAACAATACAAATTGTAACAAAGCACTGCACAGTAGGGTTGCACGATATACCGGTACTACGATAGTATCGCGATACTAAAGCTTAACAATACCCGCGGTGCCATTGCATTTTTTAAACGGTAGTATCGTTCATACCGTAATACCGTAATATATGTTGTATGCACGGCTGGCACACTATTTAAAATGCTGGCATGCATGTTCAAATGAACAGAAACATTGTTTGCCAAATGCCTTTTTGCTGTGCTCTGTGTAGTATGGTGTGTGTATACGCTTTATATCGTAATGTCTGAACGATCTGCCGCTGCTAGGATTTGCGGCTGCTCTTTCTCTCTCTCTCCGTACCGTATGCGGATGCGCGCTTAACTCGCTCGTCTCTCACTTCCGGGTCCTGAACTCCCGCATGAACACTATCGTTGCCGGAGCAAAACAAATAACAGCAATTTCCCATTGATTATCAAGTCTGTGCGCTACAATATGGTGTTCCCTTTTGTGTTCGAATCTGAATCCGAATCGTTGGCTTGGGTGAATCACTGATTCACTAAACCATTCATAAAAAGAGTCATTTGATTCGCTCCGGCAGTATTCAGCTGCTTTGAAAGAATCGTTTGAATGACTCAGTGATTCAATAACGAACTGCTGCCACCTGCTGGCCATTTTTACCAGTTTCTTTTCTAAAAGTAGGCATATACATTGTTTTCCAACATATTTCTACATTCAGAATTTTGTATTTAAAATACATTAATCCCATAAAATATTTTATATTTAATTATAAATAATAAATACAGTCTAAATGTACAAATGCCACATCTAAATGTCACTTCATGCTGCTTCTGTGCAGTGCTAAGATGAGTTTTGTTTACATAATTTCAGGGAAAACAATAGCCAGTCATTAATTCACATTAATTAAGTATTCAGAGAAAAATATTGTCTGTGTTTATTTATTTATGAATTTTTGATTCATTTTGTAGAATTTAATTTTAGACTGACAACACTGCATGGATGGTATCGTGATACTACTTGGTATCGTGATACTTCAGCTGGTATAGTATCGTACGACATTTTTATGGTATCGTGACAACCCTACTGCACAGTATCAAAACATGCAAATTGTGTCAATGTAAAATGACAGGATTTAACACTCAATTTTCAGCTGTATGTGTGTGTATGTCTGTGTGTGTGTATGTCTGTCTGTGTCTGTGTGCGTGTGTGCGCGTGTATGTCTGTGTGTGCGCGTGTGTATGTCTGTGTGTGTGTGCGTATGTCGGTGTGTGTGTGTCAGTGAAGGTCAGACTATAGTTTTTATCAGAGGTGGAAAGAGTACAAAAATATTGTACTCAAGTAAAAGTACCATTACATTACTGAAATTTTACTTAAGTACAAGTAAAAGTACCAGTCTAAAAATATACTCAAGTAAAAGTAAAAAGTAGCTCATTTAAAATTTACTCTGAGTAAAAAGTACTTAGTTACATTTTAACAATGGGAGGGAAAAATGGGATAGACCAAAGGTGTCAAACTCTGTACCTGGAGGGCCACAGCCCTACACAGTGTATATATTACCCTAATTAAACACATCTGATACAGCTAAACTAATCATTTAGGCTTATTTGAAAACTACATGGTTTGTGTGTTGGAGCAGGGTTGGAACTAAACTCTTTAGGGCTGTGGCCCTCCAGGAACTGAGTTTGACACACCTGGGATATGGGCCTATAAATCTCAAACGAGGTGTTTTTAATTAAATGAATCGGTTAATTAGAATAATAAGACATTTGGGCTGTTACCAGGCAAATTAAATCAGTATCAACAAAATTAATCTTTGCAATGCAGAGGAAACGCAGAAGCTTCATCTGAAGAGGCATAGATGTATTACACACTGACATGAATGCATTTAGCCTGCAGTTACAAATGCAGAAATAATGTTTTGATAAATAAGACATAAAATGTGACCCTGAACCACAAAAACATAAGGGTCCATTTTCCTAAATTGCGATTTATACATCATCTGAAAGCTGAATAAATCATATTTCCATTGATGTATGGTATGTTATGATCGGACAATATTTGAAAATCTGGAATCTGAGGGTGCAAACAATCAAAATATTGAGAAAATCTCCTTTAAAGTTGTTCAAATTAAGCTCTTAGTTTTGATATATTTACAGTAGGAACTTCACAAAATATATTAATGGAACATGATCGTTACTTAATATGCTAATGATTTTTGGCATAAAAGAAAAATGTATAATTGTAACCCATACAATGTATTGTTGGCTATTGCTACAAATATACTCCAGCGACTTAAGACTGGTTTTGTGCTCCATGCCAGGGTCACGAATGTTAAATAGTCATTTGAAATTAAAAAAAATAAATAAATCAAAAGATACTTGATACATGTTAAATTAAAACCACCAGTAGGTGTCAGCAAGTCACTGATAAGCGAATCATTGCGGTTGAGCAAATCATTTAAAGGGTTAATTCAAGGAATAAAACACGTCATTGCTCAGAGTCAGAGACGCAAAACTGTGTTTGGAATTATTTTTGTTGTCAAAATAGAGCAAAAACAGGTAATATGGTGTCTAAAACTTAAGTCTCTTAATTAACTTCTTGTTTTTTGAACTGTTGTAAAAAGAAAAACTACAGGCCTATGTAATCATGGTGATTTTTTGAGAAAAACGGCATTCTTCATGTGATGTTGACTTACTATATTAAATTATATAAATATATACATTTTCTGCTTCTATATCTTCAATTTTGTGATCATTCTAAACGCATTTTAACAGACTGAATCACGCAGTTCAACATATCGCAGTTCACATATCGCGCCTAAAAACGCGTGGAAAACGTTTGTCGCTGCTAAGCAACCATCAGCTGCGCTCTCCGTTACACAAGAAGGAAATTTCGTCACATGACCTGCGGTGCGCTTGCGGCATTCTGAAAAGTTGAGATGTTTTTATATCGATGCGGCGCGGACGCGCCTGGAAAAAACGAGCGCGTCACTTCCATTATGAGCGCGCATACCGCGCGTCTACATTTGAAATAACGAATTTGAGCGCGCAAAAGACGCGATATGTGAGCGGCCCCTAAATGCTCGCGCATGCACTAGTCTAATCTACTAGATTTCATGGCACACTGTTTAGAGTGATTTGTTTGGTTTTTGGCAAAATACTGATAATGTCAAATCGCACATCGTTAAAACAACAATTATTATATTATCACAGACGATATTGCACACCCTGCACCACTGT
Source organism: Oxygymnocypris stewartii (assembly GCA_003573665.1). Classification (NCBI taxonomy): domain Eukaryota; kingdom Metazoa; phylum Chordata; class Actinopteri; order Cypriniformes; family Cyprinidae; genus Oxygymnocypris; species Oxygymnocypris stewartii. Next base: position 14,145 of record QVTF01019865.1, on the reverse strand, counting down.
CTTTTTGGCTCATTTGTGCAAAACCTTTTGTTAAACTGTCAAAGCTTCATTTTAACCACCAATGCAACGATGCAAGTATTTACCTTACGTTACCTCTACATGCTTGCGAAGGGCGATGTCGAGATGTTATAAGCTGCTAGTTCGGTCTCCCGAGGCAAACACAGCTAACACTGCATAATAGAGCATGAATATATGGCCAGGGGTTCACTTCATTCCTTCGAGTTCAACTTCAGGACTACTTGCCATTAACGCCTGTCGTGTCCGTCTGCATCTTTCTTGTGATTTTCGCGCCAGTTTCTTCTTCTGCCCATTATTTACTGCTGTAGTTTCCACGGAGCGAATTTTTTTTTACTCAGTAACGCATGTGTTTTAAAATGTAGCGAAGTACAATACTTCACACAAAATATACTTAAGTAAAAGTAAAATTACAGATTTAAAAAATTACTTAAAAAAGTACAAGTACACAAAAAAGCTACTCAATTACAGTAACGCGAGTAAATGTAATTCGTTACTTTCCACCTCTGGTTTTTATGGTTTGCATAACCTGCATTCATTTCTTGGGAAGAGTTAATTTTTAGAAGGGTCTCTTGGCTGTGTGTGTGTGTGTGAGTGTGTGTCTAGGTCTGTGTGTGTGTGTGTCTGTCTGTTTCTGTGTGAGTGTCTGTCTGTCTCTGTGTGTGTGTGTCTATGTCTGTGTGTGAGTGTGTGTCTATGTCTGTCTGTGTGTGTGTATGTCTGTGTGTGAGTGTGTGTGTGTGTGTGTCTATGTCTGTGTGTGAGTGTGTGTGTCTATGTCTGTCTGTTTCTCTGTGTGTGTGTGTGTGTGTGTGAGTGTCTGTTTCTGTCTGTCTGTCTCTGTGTGTGTGTGTGTGTGTGTGTGTGTGTCTGTTTCTGTGTGTGTGCGCTTCTGTGTGTGTGCGCTTCTGTGTGTGTGCGCTTCTGTGTGTGTGTGAGACAGAGAGAGAGAGAGAGAGAGAGAGAGAGAGAGTGTGTGTGTGTGTGTGTGTGTATGTGTGCGAGTGAGTGAGTCTGTGTCAGTGAAGGTCAGACTATGGTTATGATTTGCATAACTTGCATTTGTTTCTTGGCAAGAGTTAATTTTTAGCCGTGTCTCTTGGCTATGTGTGTGTGTGCGTGAGAGAGAGGGGGGGGGGGGGGGGGGGGGGAGAGAGAGAGAGTGAGAGTGAGAGAGAGAGAGAGTGAGAGAGTGAGTGTGTATGTGTGTGTGTTTAACCTTTGTGCCGTGGTGGAGATTGCATCAATAACTTCCATGATCCGATGCAGAGCAGAATCGGCTCCGATCGTCATGTCGGTTCCACAGAAATCATTATCGATGGATCCCACCAGACCCACGATGTTCAGATGCTTGTGCTGCTGCGCCAGCGAGTCTGTGACCCGGCCTGAAACACACAAACCCCGTCAGCTCCTGTTCCAGGCGGATTGTCATTCAAGTGCAGCGTTGCTCAGTGGCGAGGGACACTGGAAGCTCTTGGCAGCTTCTAATGGAGAGCGAGCAGAAGCACTGCTGAAGCTGCTGTACTGAAACAAGTGGAGCGTGACACAGAAAAGAGAGAGTTTGAAAAGAGATCCGGCTCTTTCTGTCTCAAGTCCTGGTTTCAGTCTCATACAGACGCAGTTGTATCATGAACTAAATCTACACCGGATCTACACTGGAAATAAAAAAAGTTGACTTATTTTGTTTCAAATATTCGCCATGCCCACATTTCTATTTTTGTTTAGTTTAAGTTGGGCTGAAAAAACTCTGCTGAACTTGAACTATTCATTAAAACAATTGCTAAAATTAATACAAAAACAAAAATGAACAAAAAATACATTTAAAAAAAACACAAAAATTCTAAAAATCATAAAACAAAATTACTAAACTGGAAATAATTGAATAATGTTTTCAAAAACAATAACTAATCAAAATGACAAAATCACAACAAAATAACTGAACCTGAAGTAAAAAACCAAGACAATAATTATAAAATAAAAAATACAACACACAAAATTACTAATTGGAGATAACTAAAAATAAAAAAATAATAATAAAATAAATAGACTTATTTTAAGAAACTAATAAAAAAAATACTACTAATTACTAAAACTAAAGCTGGAAATAACTGGACTGAAACTGAAATGACTGATTAATAAACAAATGGACACTTTTAAAAACAAGAGTGAATAAAAATAGCTTAAAAACCTAAATTTTAAAAACAAAAATGACTAAAAGGACAATTTTTTGGGGGAAATAAATAACTGACGTGAAACTGAAAAAATTAGCAAATAATTTGACATTTTAAAAATATCTAAATTATTCAAACTTAAAACTAAAATATTAAAACTAATTCTGAATAAAATAACTGTATAGTAAAATCCAACTGTACACTCTTCAATATAACGACGCCATAAAGAAGCTTCTGCAGAAGCGTTGTGTTTCTCAAAAGCGCCGAGAGAGATGTTCTTGGCCTGACCGGTGCTTCTGTGGCATCGCCGTGGAGAAGCTCGTATCGTATCTGGCTGGAGTACCTTGCTGCACGAGTTCAGCCAGCAGGTCGCTCCACTCGCTGCGGAAGATGTTGGCTCCGGTGAGGCTGCCGTCTCCGCCGCACACACACAGGTTAGTGATGCCGCGCTGGAGCAGGTGAAACGCCGCGGACAGACGGCCCTCGCGCGTGGTGAACGCTGTACAGCGGGCGCTGCCGATGATGGTGCCACCCTGAACACAATCACAACATCTGTGGGTCAGATGAGCACCACACACCGCGCTCAACCGTCAATAAAGCACTCGACGATCAGACGAACCGCATCCCACAATACTGACCGTAAAACTGTGTTCATTTAGAAAGCTCCAAAACCTTACTGACTGCTGTTTTAGTGCAGTTTTTCAAAATGCATCATCTGAAAGCTGAATAAATATTATTTCCAGTGATGTATGGTTTGGACAATATTTGTAGATCTGGAATCTGAGGGTGCAAAAAAAATCTAAATATTGAGAAAATCATCTTTAAAGTTGTCCAAATTAAGTTCTTAGCAATGCATATTACTAATCAATAATCACAAAATATCTTCATGGAACATGATCTTAATATCCTAATGATTTTTCGTGTGTACCGACGAAACATGCCACCTATCAGATTGTGCTACCAATAATATATTTGTATTGTTTGAAGGGTAAGGGTAGATGTGGGCATTAATAAAGCCTCAAACTGCACATTCAGGAGCTGATTTTCAACCCATAGCCCTCCTGAAATTTTGAAAACACAATCGCTAAAAGCCATATTATATTTCTCAGCAATGAGATGATAACTTAGCACTTTTGTAATTAAACCGACTCTTGTTTGCAATGCTTCACAGTCACTCATTCCCTCGTACATGTGTGCCCCCCCTCCCCTCTTTAACTCATTTCAATAAATGTCATCTTTATTTCACTAAAGAACTCTACCTCAGCTGTAGATAAATTAAAACGACCGTTATTTTCCATTCAGTCAGATTTTGTGCTGCAAAACATCCATGACATTGTTTGCTGGCAAATAAAAACAGCCATTCGACGTGAATTATATAAATTATTTTACAGCTATTTAAAACCTGCCGGTCTACCATGTGCACAAGCGACAATCCTTTTGGCTGGGAATTAATGTAAACACAGATATCGGATACCAGTCGTGTCTAAAGGGTCAAAAGATCGGATCTGTGCATTAAGACCTGCCGTATAAACGCAGCCACTGACAGCAGCACTCCGCGTGATTTCACAAGCATCACATTTCAGCGTCAGATCGCCTTTTAATTAACACAAACGAACTAAATTAATACTCTGCTACTCAACTGGAGAGGTGTCATTAGTTACAGGTATGTCTGTACCGCGAAATCTTTCAAAAACTCTCTTTTCGATGACGTAGGAGTCGCATTTACAAGGGAATATCTGATTCATATCTGATTTATCGGTTCCCATGTGACTTTTCCTGCTTATACAGATCCGGTCTGTGCCACACGGGAGGACAAAACCAGATTTGGGTCACTTGAACGTGTCCTAATACACACACACACACACACACACACACACGGCTTGCATGTGTTCAAACAGCGCTGCATGAGCTCGTTAGCCAGGGTTCAAAGTGCTAAAACACCGTTACTCATCAGTAACATTTATATGAATTCATGCGACAAACATCTTCCCACGTTCATAATAACAATCATTAATAAATCTGCTGTTGTCAACAAAAAAAGAGATCGTTCAGCGGGATTCCGCCAAAATAAAAGCTCCGTCAACATTCATTAATGTCAGTATTGTAATTTTACTGTCGTTCTGTAAAATAAAATAAAATAACAACAGCTCTATTAATACATTTACACAGTGTTTAAATTGGGATCTGTAATATATTCTAATGTTTTAAAAGAATCTCGTCTGCTCAGCAAGGCTGCATTTCTTTGTACAGTAAAAATACATGATACCTGATTTAATATATTATTTAACTAATGTATTAATTTGAAGTTAAATTTGCTTTGTTGGTACACGTGGTCTGCTAGAATGTAAAGAACAGTTGAGTGTATTATTAATTGTTGTTTTGTAATAGATATCCGAAAAAACAGTAAAAAAAAGCACATTTGGACATTTTATTTTTTGAAAAAAAAAGCACAAAATGTGTTTCTTTTTTGTTCAGAATTTATCTTTGGGTGCATCGCTAATGACAAGCATGCTACTGTCTGAAAGGCATAAACACTGTGTCTGTGATGTAAACACTGCTGGGGGGGGTTGCAGACGTGATCCAGGATTGAGATCTTCCTCCAGAAATACTCACAACTCTCTTACAAACAGCAGAAACTCACATTAGAAGAGTATTACAGGCTGGGAAAATCACTTTTATTGTGATTTGAATCTAATATAATTGTGATTTGAATATTGATATTTGTTTAATAATTTGCATTCGCAAAACGCAACTTCTAGAGAATGAATATTTATTCAACATAATTATTATTATTATTTTTAAAATCAATTATTATTCAAAATTGTATTTATTTCCATGACTTTCCCAGAAATGGAAAGCAGAATTTAAAAAAATCTCTGATATTAATGAACACGTTTCTAAATTGAAGCACTAAAACTGATATATGAATTCTAATAATAAAATGGATATTTGTTAAATAAATTGCATTAAATAGAGACAGTAAAGATAAAAACAAAGAAATTGACAATAATCGAACATGAAAAAAGCAAATTAAAAATATTAACTACACTAACACTAAATTACTGATATTAAAAATAACACTTATTAATTTCCATGACATTAAAAAACAACAAAAAAAACATAATTTTTCTGGGTTTCCAGACATAGAAACCTGAATTGTGTGTTCAATTAATTTGCATATGTTATTCCAAATAAATAAATTAAAGCAAAAAAACAAAATTTCAATATACAAATAAAACCTTGAAATACAAATAAATAAATAAATAGAGCATTTACATAAAAATAAATACATTATCATTAACATATGACTTCAAGCCCTCCGTTTCTACAATCCGGCTTCATTTGATCTCCATCCAGTTGATTTTTATTTCTGAATTCTGTTTTAATGTATTCTAGAAGCACGTACGGCAGCACAACACATGCACGTGACAAACAAAGCAAGCCTGCACTAAACGGATGAAGACTGACCAGCTGAATGATGTTGGTGACGCTCTGCCAGTTAGCGAGTTTGATGTGATCTCCTCCATCCACCAGGCCTTGATAGCCCTAGAGAAAACACATGCATCAGCACGAGTGTGTTACGATCAGTGTGTGATTAACACCTCTCACCTCATAGATCAGGTAGACTTTAGCGCCCGCGTAGATGCCCATGCGTGTTACAGCGCGCACGGCCGCGTTCATACCTGCAGAAATCACACGTGATATCATGCATCTCGTGCCGCTCTACACAACTCTCACACTTGTGTTAATGCAGCATCTATAGAGAAATGCATCTTTAATCTGGAAACAGTGCAGGAACAAACACTGAAGCATGCACACTAGATAGAGGTCACAACAGGTTACATAACATGCCTTACTTGTGCACCAGATACTCGCTCTCTGACACACATACGTCAGAAACAAATCTGGAAATTACATCAAATCATTGTATGTGATCAACTGATGTGTATATTATAAATGACAATTTTATTAAGAAACAGAATCACATGAACAATTGTTCTCTTTAAAATGAACAAGTATTATCTCTGTGCAAAGTGACCCACATTTAATTCTTGACCACTGAAAGTGTAATAAAAGCATGCTGAGCGTGCAGGTGTCCGAGCGTGCAAGTGTCGAGCGTGCAAGTGTCTGAGCGTGCAAGTGCCCGAGCGTGCAAGTGTCGAGCGTGCAAGTGTCGAGCGTGCAAGTGTCGAGCGTGCAAGTGTCGAGCGTGCAAGTGCCCGAGCGTGCAAGTGTCGAGCGTGCAAGTGCCCGAGCGTGCAAGTGTCGAGCGTGCAAGTGTCTGAGCGTGCAAGTGCCCGAGCGTGCAAGTGTCGAGCGTGCAAGTGCCCGAGCGTGCAAGTGTCCGAGCGTGCAAGTGCCGAGCGCGCAAGTGTCCGAGCGCGCAAGTGTTGAGCGTGCAAGTGCCGAGCGCGCAAGTGCCGAGCGCGCAAGTGTCCGAGCGCGCAAGTGTTGAGCGCGCAAGTGCCGAGCGCGCAAGTGTCCGAGCGCGCAAGTGTTGAGCGCGCAAGTGTCCGAGCGTGCAAGTGTCCGAGCTCGCAAGTGTCCGAGCTCGCAAGTGCCGAGCGTGCAAGTGTCCGAGCGCGCAAGTGCCGAGCGTGCAAGTGTCCGAGCTCGCAAGTGTCCGAGCTCACAAGTGCCGAGCGCGCAAGTGTCCGAGCGCGCAAGTGTCCGAGCGCGCAAGTGTCTGAGCGTGCAAGTGTCTGAGCGTGCAAGTGCCGAGCGCGCAAGTGTCCGAGCGCGCAAGTGTTGAGCGTGCAAGTGCCGAGCGCGCAAGTGTCCGAGCGCGCAAGTGTTGAGCGTGCAAGTGTCCGAGCGTGCAAGTGTCCGAGCTCGCAAGTGCCGAGCGTGCAAGTGTCCGAGCGCGCAAGTGTTGAGCATGCAAGTGTCCGAGCGTGCAAGTGCCGAGCGTGCAAGTGCCGAGCGTGCAAGTGTCCGAGCGTGCAAGTGTCCGAGCGCGCAAGTGTCCGAGCGCGCAAGTGTCCGAGCGCGCAAGTGTCCGAGCGTGCAAGTGCCGAGCGCGCAAGTGTCCGAGCGCGCAAGTGTCCGAGCGTGCACGTGTCTGAGATTGCAAGTGCTGAGCGCGCTCAGACAAGTGCAAGTGTCTGAGCGTGCAAGTGCTGAGCGTGCAAGTGTCTGAGCGTGCAAGTGCTGAGCGTGCAAGTGCTGAGCGTGCAAGTGCTGAGCGTGCAAGTGTCTGAGCGTGCAAGTGCTGAGCGTGCAAGTGTCTGAGCGTGCAAGTGCTGAGAGCGCTCAGACAAGTGCAAGTGTCCGAGCGTGCAAGTGCCCGAGCGTGCAAGTGTCCGAGCGTGCAAATGTCTGAGATTGCAAGTGCTGAGCACGCTCAGACAAGTGCAAGTGTCTGACCGTGCAAGTGCTGAGCGTGCAAGTGCTGAGCGTGCAAGTGTCCGAGCGTGCAAGTGTCCGAGCGTGCAAGTGTCCGAGCGTGCAAGTGCCCGAGCGTGCAAGTGCCGAGCGTGCAAGTGTCCGAGCGTGCAAGTGTCCGAGCGTGCAAGTGTCCGAGCGTGCAAGTGCCGAGCGTGCAAGTGTCCGAGCGTGCAAGTGTCCGAGCGTGCAAGTGTCCGAGCGTGCAAGTGCCCGAGCGTGCAAGTGCCGAGCGTGCAAGTGTCCGAGCGTGCAAGTGTCCGAGCGTGCAAGTGCCGAGCGTGCAAGTGTCCGAGCGTGCAAGTGCCCGAGCGTGCAAGTGCCGAGCGTGCAAGTGTCCGAGCGTGCAAGTGCCGAGCGTGCAAGTGCCGAGCGTGCAAGTGTCCGAGTGTGCAAGTGTCCGAGCGTGCAAGTGCCGAGCGTGCAAGTGTCTGAGTGTGCAAGTGCAAGTCTGCAGCCAGACCCTATTGTGCTCTTTCCCCATTTTTGAAGGGTCAGCATTGGCACATAATGCAACACAGATTGCTAAAGTCAACAGAATTTACTAATTAACCAACCAATCAAAATTAAATAAATATGTTTTCATCTTTCTGAAGTCATATTTATCCTCCTGTAATTTGCCATTTTGACCCCCATTCTTCAAAATAGTGCATTACTCCATAAATATACATCAGTGACAATTTAATATTTAGGCTTTCATCTCTATACGTTACATATTTATCTTTCTTCATAAAAAGTTTGACAAAACGACCAATTTGAGCCAGGACATTTTCTGAAATGTGTCTGATTGGATATTTAAAAGCATTCAGAAATAATATTTTCATAACGGTTTCAAAGTGATGAAATGGAATGAGCATAACCAAGAAAAACAGATTTTAAAAAAATGAAATATGATATTATTAATACGAAATGAGGTGATTTAAACATAGAGAGAACATTCAAATGTAACGTTCTCATAACGGTCGGAATGGAATGTTCCACTAACGGTCACAACCAAGAAAAACGCGCTTTAAACAACAATTAGACATTTTGAATATTTAAGAAATAATGTTTGATAAATGTGTTTGCAACGCGTTTTTAGACTATATGTTATGGTATTTTCTCGTCAACAAGGTAGTAATAGACACGGGCTGCGCGTCAATACCGAGTACGATCCCTATGTATACAACATTTTGTGCATCATATGTTCGAAAGTCAACGAAGTTGTGCATCAGAGAGCGTCTGTGTTGAGTGCTTGTGCTGTCAGTCAGTCCTGCCTTCGCTCGCTTTATGTCCGTTATTTGCTCTTTTAGTCGTTTTTACCCTGCGCGTCTCCGCCGCTCGTCAGAACCGCGATGGCTTTTCCCGCGCCGCTCATCCGCAGCTTCTCAAAGTCCACATGCATGATGGAAGATCGCAGATATTAGCCCTTAACGCCGAGAAATACGGTGCTGTCCTGTGCACTGATTCCTGTGAAAGCTTCTTACATTCGCCTCACGCAGCGCACGAACTCATCGTAGCTCCGCCTCTTCTTTGTTCTGCGCGTTCCCGCGAGACGACTAGACTCAGGGTTGCCAAGTCCGCGATTTTGGGTTACTCAGTACGTTTAACAATAATCCGATTTTAACACGATTAAGACAATACACTGATTAAGAATCTACCACGTAAACAGAGATTTTGATTACCTTAATCCAGCTAAAGTCATACTTGAAGTAGTAAACACAAATCGAATTAAGACGTGGAGTATTTCTATTTTAGTCGTTTCAAGCCACAGACCTGAAAACAACCCATGGCAACAGTGTTAGATTAGCAGCTGAATGATGCGCGATAACCGCGGACTTGGCAACACTGAGACTGATCCTCAACACAAGAGCCTCAAGCAGTGGCGTGCTGCCTCCGAAGAGGCGGGGGCGAAATGGCATTAATATTTTGTATGTTTGATTCAATTTTTGCGCGACCGCGGAGCGTAAATCATTTAAATCAGATCGGGACCGCGAATCACGAATCATTTGAGTCAGTTCGGGACCGGGGAGCGCGAATCATTTGAGTCAGTTCGGGACCGCGGAGCGCAAATCACGAATCATTTGAGTCAGTTCGGGACCGCGAATCGCGAATCATTTGAGTCAGTTCGGGACCGCGGAGCGCGAATCATTTGAGTCAGTTCGGGACCGCGGAGCGCGAATCATTTGAGTCGGTTCGGGACCGCGGAGCGCGAATCATTTGAGTCGGTTTGGGACCGCGGAGCGCGAATCATTTGAGTCAGTTCGGGACCGCGGAGCGCGAATCATTGAGTCAGTTCGGGACCGCGGAGCGCGAATCATTTGAGTCAGTTCGGGACCGCGGAGCGCGAATCATTTGAGTCGGTTCGGGACCGCAGAGCGCGAATCATTTGAGTCAGTTCGGGAGCGCGAATCATTTGAGTCAGTTTTTTCTTTCTCTCTTTTTTTTTATTAAACAGTACAAAACTTAAAATCATTAACACAGTAGGCTAAAGTATAACAAAACACCTAAAATACAAATCCCTTAAGAAAATGACCCATGCTTTTATTATGGGCTGTAGTGTAGGCCTATGGTTTGATTTGATATGGATATGATATTTATATCAGGGTTCCTCACAGGGCCAATCTGTTGCAGAGTTTAGCTCCTCATCTACCTGTGATTGTCTAATGACCCTGAAGACTCTAATTAGCACGCTCAGGTGTGTTTAATTAGGGTTAGAGATAAACTCTGCAGTGAGGAGACACAGACTAACAGAGGGACACATCATCTAATTATAATACCCTTAAAACATTAAATCTCTTAGACATGCAAAGTGCCAAATAAACAGTGAACTGACAACTGACTGACATATAAGTGCAAAACAATATTTAAAGCTACAGTCATCAATTTCAGAAAATATGTCAAAATTATATTTAATACAGCCTTCCAGGTTTTTCCCACTGTAACTTTAACTATCATTTATTTTGGTCAAAGCCCTTTTTTAACGTCTCTTTTATAAAAAAATATATTTTTTTCTTAATTGCCATGTGGCTACCCTCCAAAATTAGGATGTTCATATTAATTACAAATATACAATTATTTTTAATTTGAAACAATTCCAGTGGAAAGAGACTAATATATGTGAAAACTATCACATAGTAGTAATTAAACTACAGTATTAGTGACGCTGAGTCGGTAACAGGGTGGACATAAATACCAAAACATGGTCATAAAATAATATACATAGCCTGAGATGACACTATATAATTTATTGTCGCGTTAGGTCTTTATTTCATGAAAATAAAATGATTAATAACTGATTTTTATATTTCGTTTTTTCCAAATGGAGTGACACATAAACAAATCTCCGCTGACGCGGTGAAGTGTCCGGATGTTGTGACGCGCTGTTGTCACGGAGACGCATGCGCAGTGACTGACGCACAGCAAGCGGCGTGTTATGATTTCTGAACGCGTTTGAGATTAATATCATCGACATCTGCAGATTCTGAGCATGAAACTAACGCGCAAACTCGTTCTAGCTCGGGCTAAAGCATCGGACCTGGAGAGCGTGAAGAAGTTGAACTGCTGGTGTGTTTTCTGCGGTTCGCCTGATGAAAATAAGATTATTATTCAGTGTTTTGAGTATCTGCAGGATTATAATGCATCATATTTGCTGAATAACTATATTCTCTTCGTCATTTATTCGTGTGTTTCAGGGGCTGCAATCTGACTGATGTGAGTTTACAATCTTTCCTCTTTGTTTAATGATTAAAATATATATATTTCTATCGTTATTAATATACTAATAGTTTTGTTAATATTTGACATTTTTATATTTTCTCATTTCAACTCGTTTGAATTAAAATGTTAACGTTTTGTACAAAATCGCGTATTTTTTTGTTTTTATTATTTGTATTTAAATGTGTCCATATAGTTTTCTATTGTTTTTTATTTATTAGGTTTTAGTACATTTAAATTATGTATTTTTATTTTAATAGGAAAATTTGCAGAAATAAAATAGATTACGTTTTTTATTATATACATACATGTGTGTGTGTGTGTGTGTCTCTTGTGTGTGAGTATCTCTGTGTGTGTGTGTTCTCTGGTGTCGGTCTGTGTGTCTCTCTATGTGTGTGTCTCTCTCTGTGTGTGTGTGTGGTGTGGGTGTGTGTTGTGGGTGTGTGTCTGTCTCTGTGTGTGTGTGTGTGTCTTCTGTGTGTGTGTGTGGTGTGTGTCTCTGTGTGTGAGTATCTCTGTGTGTGTGTGTTCTCTGTGTGTCAGTCTGTGTGTGTCTCTCTATGTGTGTGTCTCTCTCTGTGTGTGTCTGTCCTCTGTGTGTGTGTGGGTCTCTGTGTGTGTCTCTGTGGTGTGTGTCTCTCTCTGTGTGTGTGGTGTGTGTGTGTGTGTGTGTGTGTGGTGTGGGTGTCTCTGTGTGTGTGTGTCTGTCTCTGTGAGTGTGTGTGTGTGTGTGTGTGTGGTATTTATTCATGCAATACATTTTTTTCCAGGTAACGGATTTAAAAAAATAATTATCCATATATATATATTAATATATATATATATATATATTAGTACTGTCATATAATTGCATCCCAAAATAAGTTTTTGTTTACATGATGAATGTATGTGTACTGTGCATATTTATATGTATATATAAAGTACACCGTATATATTTTGGAAATATTAAAATGTATATATTCTTATATTGATAGTATATATCAATATATTTAACATATAATATTTTCCCCCTTAAATACATACATTCATTTGTGTATTTATATATGCATAATACATATACACAGTACACTCATATCATGTAAACACTTATTTTGGATGTGATTAATCGTGATATATATATATGTTCTGTAATTGATTCAGTATAGGAGCTGTATATGCGAGTACCGTGGTATTACCGTGTGATGTTCTCTCCACAGATCTCCATATTCACAGAGATCCCTAACATCGAGGTGCTCACACTGAGGTGAGTACTGAGTCTCCTCCTGATGATGATGATGATTGATGACTGTCATAACTCATAACTCTGTGTCCAGTGTGAATCAGATCGGCTCTCTGGAGCACCTCTCGTCGTGTCCGCACCTCAGCGAGCTCTATCTGAGACGGAACACGATCCCGAGTCTGTCGGAGCTGAAGCATCTGCAGCCGCGCGATGAGCCGTCTGAAGGTGCTGTGGCTGGCCGAGAACCGTGCTGTGATGCTGAGCCGCTCCGGTACCCCGCTTGACCGTCATCAGAACCCTGCCCGGCCTGCACAGACTCGACAACCAGGGTGAGCACACGCAGCGGTCAGTGATGGACGAGACAGAGAAACATGTGAGGGAAAGATTGAACGTGCGACGCTGAGAAAATAACTCGAAACGACACGCTTCATCTTTTCATACATGCAGATTTATCATCTATGTTGATTTTTTATTATTCATATGTGTCCCTGGAGCACAGATGCAGTCATATTTGTAGCAATAGACAAAATACATTGTATGGGTCAAAATTATACATTTTTATTTATATGCCAAAAATCATTAGATATTAAGATCATGTTCCATGAAGATATTTTGTACCGTAAATATATCAAACCTTAATTTTTGATTATTAATATGGCATTGCTAAGAACTTCATTTGAACAACTTTAAAGATGATTTTCTCAATATTTAGATTTTTTTGCATCCTCAGATTCCAGATTTACAAATATTGTCCAAACCATACATCAATGAAATATGATTTATTCAGCTTTCAGATTATGCATACACATCAATTTTATAAAATTAACCCTTATGACTGTTTTTGTGCTCCAGGGTCACATATGAATATTAATGCTTTGGCAATATTATGGTACACAGTCATATATAAAAAAAAAATTGAACAAATAAAGCCTTTTATAAACTATTATATTATTTAATAATATATATTGGTGCTATTTTAATATAATCAATATAATACATATATTTTATTTTCAGGTTTTAGTAATTTGGTTGTTTTTGTCATTTTTAGTAGGTGTCTTTTTATGGCCATATAGTTTATTCATTTGTATTGTAGACTTTGTTTTAGTATTTTAGTACTTATTAATTAAATAACACAAAAATGAGAAATGTTGCCTTGGCAACTAACTCAGATAAGACATAAAAAACCATAAACTCACTTTATTTTCAGTTAATTTAGTTTCAGTTATTAAAGTAAAATAGACAAAACAGGTATTAATGATATGTAAAAAAAAAAAAAAAGACTTGATTCATTAATCTGTAGCTGTTTTTATATAGGTGTGTGTGTGTGTGTGTGTCTGTGTGTGTGTCTGTTTGTGTGTGTCTGTCTGTGTGTGTGTGTGTCTGTCTGTCTGTGTGTGTGAGTATGTTTGTGTGTGTCTGTGTGTGTGTGTGTGTGTGTCTGTCTGCCTGTGTGTGTGTGTGTCTGTCTGCCTGTGTGTGTGTGTCTGTCTGTCTGCCTGTGTGTGTGTGTCTGTTTGTGTGTGTGTGTGTCTGTGTGTGTGTGTCTGCCTGTGTGTGTGTGTGTGTCTGTCTGTGTGTCTGTGTGTGTGTCTGTCTGCCTGTGTGTGTGTCTGTTTGTGTGTGTGTGTCTGTGTGTGTGTGTGCTGCCTGTGTGTGTGT
>QVTF01019864.1:0-81450 GCA_003573665.1 Oxygymnocypris stewartii | reverse complement strand
TAGTTCTTGGATTAAGCAACCCTACTGTTTCTGGTTATTTGTTTGGGGTAAGTCAGACAATAAAAGCTGGAAGAGAAACAACTTTTAGTTGTGTTCCCCGCACTACCTGGTGGCGAACATTGCCCTGAGAGAGGAGAATGTGGCGGCATCTTCTTTAAGAGCCTTCAGCTCATTCCTCAACTTCATTAAGTTTCGGTGACCATGGCCTTTTCAATATCATATTGCTCTTTAGGTTTGCCAGGGCAACCTCTGCTGTCTGAAAGAGGACAGAACCACACCACAGTTCAGAAAAAGCTCTTGAAATAATAGCAGTTTGTTTGGATGGTCTCCAAGAAGATCAATATTCTGGCATCATATACACCCATGCCAAGCTAATCTTTTTATTCTCACCTGTTTATTGGCCTTGAGCACAGCCCTCAGCGTGGCAATCTGTTCTCGCTTAGTGCTCAATAGGGACTTGAGCTTTAAAATCTCCTCCATCCAAGCAGCTTGGTCTTTATCCGCCACTGCGGCCAACTCTAGAGAAGCAACTCTTTGCCTGGATAGTTCTGTGGTACGATCGACTGCCTTCTGCAAGTGGCGTATCTGATCCCGAATTATTGCTACTAGGTTGTAGATGTCCATTGGTTCCGGACGTGGATCTTCTCTGACTGGTTTCCCCAGAAGTCAAGCTGTCAGCAGCGGTGGAGTTGGACCTCGGTGTCTCGGCTGTGCCATCACTGGTTTGCGTCAACGTAGACTGAAGCTCTTTTCCTACGGTCTTGTTTTCCTTTACCCTCTTTGTAAAAATCGAGCATGACACGATTCGGAGTTTCGTTGTTGCACATGCAGACATGGTGGTAGAGGTTTGCAAGCTCTTCACTAAAGGGCAACAAGCTCATCCTGGGCAATGCTGAGACTGCCTTCTGTCTCGCCGGCAACTGCACTCACTTCCTTTAGCTCCTTTTCCAACAGAGCCACTTGATCACGGTCTGCACGGCTGCTGCTCTCCAATGAGACACTTGAACACTGAGGTCACGCACCTGTCCCTCCAGTCGTGCCCGTACCTCCTCGTGCTCAGCCTTCATCTAGAAGAATCATGCATAATCATGTTGACACAAAATGTAACATTAACCATTAATAAACAAAACTCAACTTTTCTCAGTCCCACTCACCTCATCATGCTCCGATTTTAGTGTCTTAAGCTCCTCCCTCAGTTCACCTGCCTCTGTTATGGCTACTTCGTACTTGCAGCGAAGTATCTCTGGCCCATTGATATCCAGCTCATAATAGTCCACATCATTGTCCTCACGACTGTCCCGCTCTCGCTCACTGTCCAGGGCTGATTGCCGCTCCTTGCCTGCCTGCAATCTCCTCATTACGCCTAAATCATCGCTAAGTCTCGTCATCGCTTCCTGCTGTTCAGCTAATGCTCCTCGAGCATGCTCTAATTGCTTCTGAGAGTCCTGCAAAGTGGTGAAGAGAGCCACCTTCTCTCGCTCCACCTGCAATATGAAATGGAGGGGACAAATGCTACATTTAAAGTGGTTTGGAACACGGTGACTATGTCAGCAAGCTTGACCAAAAGGTTTGAATGCCAATCAGATGCGAAGGATAGTCATACCTGTAAGAGTTGTTGCTTAAGTTTCTGGATTTCAGAGATGTTCAGCTCTGTCAACAAGTCATCAACCAGACTTGATGTGGGACGGAAGTTTCCATCGCTTTTGGGAGAAAACAATCGTTTATCTTCGTCGTTAACGTCGCTGATTTTAGATAATCCGTTTTCAAACGTCAAAATGGCCCCATCGTTATTTGGTTCGTCTGCAACTCAGTTTTGAGCCCATCCAATGAGCTGGCAAGAAGGGAGTCTCCCAGGGTCATGTGGTGTGTCAGTTCTTTTCGAAGAGCTGCTTTCTGCTCCCGTTCGGGTCTTTACAGTTTCTAGAGCCTCTGTTAGCTGACACTCAGCTATTTCGCGTAACCGAACAGCATCCTCTAGCTGGCTGTTTAGGTACTGCACTTCCTCTTCCAAGCGTCGATTCTCATGCTTTAGTCCCTCGAACTCCACCTTTGGAAGAGAACATTGATTTATGAGAAACAAACCAAAGACAAACGTTATGGTAACAGCAGACTTGTATACATGCCATTATGTGAAAGTAGTAGTCATCATTAAGAAAAACACTTCATCCAAAGTGCCTCCATGGCGATGATGCTGGGACTGGAACCAGTAACCTTTCGATTACTATTCATCAGCTTTGTCTACTCTTCCACACCCACATTTGTAGTGATCAATGGTCAATGCTACTAACCTGACCCTGTTTAAGAGTGGAGACTTGTTTCTGAAGGCTGATGTTCTCCTCTTCCAGTTCAGTGTAGTCTTGCAGCAGACGAGACTCTCGGATCTTGTACTCTCTAACGTCGTCACGCAGGCGACTGCGCTGGAGCTCCACAATCTCATTATTCTTAAGGATACAACAAGCTTTAGTTGACAAAAGACTAATATAGAAGTAACATAACAAGGGTCATAACTCACTGGGTTTGTTTGCTGTTGAGTATATGTTTACGTGGACAAAGTTCATAAATATGTTTAGTAAACTCAATACTCTTAATTAAACCCTCTACAGCACAAACCTCTCTCAGCTCGAGTGCAAGGGTGGCCAGACGTTCGTTCTCCACCTGGGTGCTGGTGAGGGTGTTTTTTGTTTGTCGTAAGTCAGCCTGTAATTCCTGCACTCTCTGCTCATAGTATGCCTCTTTAGATGCCGACTCAAGGATGAGGGACTCCTCTCTGTTTTCTCCATCTGCAGCCACCTTTCTGTGGTTGGAGTAAACCTGGCCGTATGCCTGTATGAACATGATCGGAGAGAGAGTGGGGTTATATGCATGAACCAGAATTATGCATGAAGTCTATCAAGTTCTAGCACTATGACTATACAAGACTATAGAGGTCTGTCGATTCTGTCTGAGCCTATGCTAGACATTGAAGCCAAATCACAGGATTCCCACAGACAGTTTTAGTTTGATGTATGTGGGACACTTTGTAAGACTCAAAGATGCATTTCCTGCAAACTGGTGATGTAACTGGCGACAGACAAAAAACTAGTTGAATTTTTCAAAAGCTCTTTTTAATCGAACGCTCCATCTCTTTCTTTTCTCCCTAAATTTGTGTGCCAGTCTGAATGATGTCATTGGCATGCTACAGCCTGACTAAGTGACCACACACACGCGCATTCATGGCAGTACAAGCTGTAAATGTTAATAGCTCCATTAGTTCTGGTGGCCTGGCTGAATGGCTAGCAAATGGCATGCAAGGATTACTGATGTATGATGGACAAAGCACATCAATGCAAGGCGTAACAATGCAACATACATCAGGCTCTGGACTTTCAGAAAATAAACACTTCACACTCTCAATGTTTTAGTTTTTTCCTACAAACAATGTGACACAGTCAACATGCATGTATTTGAGGAGAACTGTAAATTTTGTAATTTACAAAAGTTATGAACTTTGCCACCATATTGTCATTTCTACCACGTCAAATGATGTATTGTGGCTAATACCATTCTATGATGGAAATGAGGGTGGTGGAAATCACATTTTCAACATTAATGGAAATAAAATGGGCTCATTTGTCTTACCAAGTCCAATTTCATAGCTAGCATTTTATGCATTATAAATAGACACCTTTTCATTCAAATGCTCAAGTAACCTTTTGAGCAGGTACTCTTTAGATTTTAGTAGCCCAAAATGAATTTAACTAGCCCAAATATAAATGAAAAAGATTTCATAAAATTGATAGCATAACATAAATAATGAAGTCAAGGTATCGGTATCGATATTGAATATATTTGAATGATGCCCATGCCTATTAGTGACACTGGCCCCTAATGATATCAGAATACGTGTGAGACAGAACGAGACGTGGAAATGGTGTCAGCACTAAGTCCTCCTCTTGCCACAGCAGCTGCTGCTAAGAACCGGCAGCTGTTCACCTGTCACTCTGGGTTGCCAAGACATTTCTTTAGATCTTTATTCTGATTCCAGAATAAATATCCAGAATTATCTCTTTTTAAATGGCAAATGAGAAAGCAGTTAGTGACTGGACTAGGGGTCGACCGATATGTGTTTTTCAGGGCCGATACCGATACCGATTATTACAGATCAAGTAGACCGATAACCGATATTTTGAACCGATATACGTGTCTGGTGTAAAATGAAAATTAATGCCAAAATTAATAATAACAAGAGCTCTGACAAAAAAAAAAGTTCTTTAAATGCTTTTAAACATGTCTTTAATTCTGAAAACTGTTAATAACAACATTTCCGTTGGTTTTAATTTACAGTACAGTGCAAATGAAGGCATAAAACATTAATTTAATTTATCTTTTAATCAAATGAGAGTTAGACTTTATTTTTGGCAAACAAATTAGTTTACTATTAAAATTAAAACATGGAAGAAATAGCGTATTGTGTTATTATTCTCAACAAAAGTTGTAATAATTGTTGTAGTTGTATTACGTATACAGTAATATATTCGGCTAAACCGAACTTATATTTTGACAGGTTGCCATTGAGCAGTTCTGGGGATGTTGTTCATGTATTTATGTCCTCATTTATGCTGAAAACACCGCGAGCGTCACGTGCGCTTCAGTATGTATGTGTGCAGTAAATGAAACCGCACGTCTGTGTCATTCATTAACAGAGATGCAGAACATGCAGGATTCATATTTAAAGTGTTTTTGCGGCTTAATATTTATAGATACTAGTCCATAGCGCGAGTCGATTTAAGTGTACTGACCTACTTTTGATTAATTCATCCAAACTTCGACACATTCCGCGTTATACGGTAAATTCCATTATATGACTGCATTCCGCCCGCATTTTCCGCATCGCGGACATCATAGTGGATTGTGATTTATTTCAACTTCAGCAACGTCTGCTGCTGCCTTACCTTTGAGAGACAACTGATGCGTGATCACTGAGGCAGCTCCAGTTAGCATGTGCTTTCGGTGTGAGACTGCCTTCAGTTTTCCGCGTTGATTGGTCGGACTCGTGACTCTCTACATATCAGATGAGCGGTGGGCGGAGATTGCTCTCAGAGATTGAGAGATCGCCTCACTCTCACAGAGTGTTGAGCCCAGACAGGCTGCATCGAGCCAAATAGTGCATTTAAAAATTAAATAATTTCACCTGTATTATTTAGTCACCAATAAATAATGTCACCTGTAAATAGTATGTTTGTTTGCATTATAAAAATAATAATAATGATTATCGGCAAATCTGTTTTGAAAATGGCCGATATAGATAATCGGTAAAATGCTTAATATCGGCGCCGATAATCGGTCGACCCCTAGACTGGACAGCTTAAAAATATATTCTACTTCCTAAATGTACTTGAGTAAGTTTCTCATAAGTTACAGAAAACATAAAATTATGGGGAGAAAAAGGAAACCCCGAAAGAAGCACCTGACAAGTGCATTAAGCAACCAACTAAAAGCTTGTTTTACATACAGTTTAGGGACATTTGTAAAGATTTTTTTTGTACTGACATTTTTCATTATTTCTGAACATAATAACAAAATGTTATTTATTCACCAATGTGACTTATTAGTTTTTTTTCTCTCAACAATGCGAGAAAAAACCCAGTGCTACATATCTTTAAAATATGATACTACAGTAATAGATTGGTGAAAAAATACTTTAATTTAAATAATTAGATCATTTAATTTAAATAATTAAATTTAAATAAATAGATTGACATTACTTTTGTCAATCTAGAAGTAATAACTTGGCAAATACAGCAACTAGGAAGTATTACAAATTGGAGTCAAACCTCGGTCACCCTCATGAGCACTACAGCTCAATGTGTTGGAGTAAATACACTCATCATCGCTTGACCTTATCACGATTATCTGGTTGAAATATGCATTTACACTAAAGAACTGTAGAACATCGAATACAATTCATCAGATAAAGCTACAAATCTTGATCAAAAACAACATTCCGTTTAGCAAACTGCTGTTTTTCCCTCACTAGGCTTAAGAAACCTCAAATATTTACTTCTGCTTCTTTAAATAGTCACAAGCCCTATAAACCACACCAGTCTGTTGATAGGCAGCATCAAGTCTATGGTGAGGGAGTCCCACCCCTGCACAGCTGTGGACCCACCACGCAGCAGGAGGCTCTATTATGATCCCTCCTGTTGAAGGAGTCTAACTTCTACCCTTCTTTCATGCTTTAAACCCTTTCTGAACAGCTGACAAACTACAGAGAGGGAAAAGTATTATGCTGATTTTGTACATTTGCCCCCTGTCAAAGAAATTATCAGTCTATCATTTTAATGGTAGGTTTATTTGAACAGTGAGAGAAGGGCTGTGCGATATGATGATATATATATATATATATATATATATATCAGATGGACTATTTTCCAAACTATCCAACATGGCCAAGACCAAAGAGCTGTCCAAGGATGTCAGAGACAAGATTGTAGACCTACACAAGGCTGGAATTGGCTACAAGACCATCACTAAGCAGCTTGGTGAGAAGGGGACAACAGTAGGTGCAATTATTTGCAAAAGGAAGAAACATTAACAAAAATAACTGTCAATCTCCCTCGGACTGGGGCTCGATGCAAGATCTCACCTCGTGGAGTTTCAATGATCATGAGAACGGTGAGGAATCAGCCCAGAACTACACGGATCTTGTCAATGAGCTCAAGGCAGCTGGGACCATAGTCACCAAGAAAACAAATGGTAACACACTACGCCGCGAAGAACTGAAATCCTGCAGCGCCTGCAAGGTCCCCCAGCTCAAGAAAGCACATGTACAGGCCGTCTGAAGTTTGCCAATGATTCAGAGGAGAACTGGGTGAAAGTGTTGTGGTCAGATGAGGCCAAAATCCAGCTCTTTGGCATCAACACAACTCTAGAGCTGTCGCGGTGAAGGAATTTCCCTTGCGATAATTTTGAGTGTATTATCGCATATACAGTATATATGAAGAGCTCTTTTCCAAAACGCGATAAACGCCAAATTTAAAAAAAATGAGTTCGTCATGCCATTTTGCTGTGTACTGAACCTATTCACTGCTCCATCAATGTTTCATGCCAAATCGCTATATTTCCTTGTTTAAAATGTACCTCACTCTCCTGACCTCACAAAGAGGCGCTCTAGCGACGTTAGAGGCTGTAGCCTTTGGCGTTCCTTGTTAGAGCGCCCGCCTCCCGCGCCGGAAACCCGGGTTCGAGACCCGCTCGGTGTGATGGTGCGGACCCGGGGGGGTTTAACAATCATTGTTTAACATGTTCAGACTGAGCCAACAGACCATTTTAACATGATAAATTGAATATTAACAAAATGCATGGGTCTAGGTAAAAAAATGTCATTTTCATGAAAACTATTAAAATGGATTTATAGCGTTTTGGAAAAGAGCTCTTCATATATATATATATATATATATATATTTTTTTTTTACGATCATCGCTTTCATGATCAGTCATCGTTGTCATGGCCGAGTACTCGTGTACTGTTGCACATTCCTAATATATATATATATTAGTGGTGGGCCGTTATCGGCGTTAACGTGCTGCGTTAACGTGAGACTCTTATCGGGCGATAAAAAAAATATCGCCGTTAATCTATTCTCAAAGTTGGGTTGGGAGCTGGGTCTATACTACGCAAGCTATGATGACTTTCACCCTGATATTTTAGCGCGGATGTATACCTAGCCGAATTGCACTGTAGGGGGCGAGAACGAGTCTTCGAACTAGAGGCTCGCAGTCCGTGATGGACAGATTGTTAACGGCTGGTCTATGTGGTAATACAATCCAGGACATCCAAACGCTCACCTATCATTCATCAACCTCAAATATGACTTTTCATCTGAAAGATGTATGTAGTAGCAACTTTACATGGCCGCTCAATATGATGTTAACCTAGAGAAATGTGCGCTATTGAAGTGTTTGTGTGGAAGCGCGTTTGCTGCAGGACAGGCTCCGGTGCGCTCACTTGCTCTTACATCTCCGTCATTCTTGGTCATACAGATAAAAGTAGCCTAATACATCTTTTGAATCTGTAAAGACTCTACGTTTATTTGTGTGCACTCAGAATAACAACGAAACGTTGCGCTTTTAAGCAAACTGGATGCGCTTTAGGTCTCTCATGTGAACTTGAGCGAGAAACTTCGAAACTCCGTCTTTGAAAAATATATCTATAGAGAGTGAAATGTCTAAAAAATAAAAATAGAAGATGTGTGTGTTAGCATGGATGATTTACATGAAATTTAATCTGTGCAACACTGTGCATAAGATGGCTTTCAGTTCAATATAATAACAAAAAACGACATTTTGGGTTTTTATTCAACTAATAAGGTGGGCACGCTGTGATCTGTACTATATTTTTACTGTAATTGACAGTTATCAAAAAAAAAAAAAAGACATCCTCCTAACAATACAATATTTAATGGCAGTGTATATACAGGTACACATCTAAACATCTAAGTATATGCATCTAAAAAAAAATGAATATCGTGAAAAAGTTATTTTTTTCTTGTAATTTATTTCAAAAAGTGAAACTTTCATATATTTTAGATTCATTACTTGTAAAGCAAAACATGTCAAAAGTTTTTTGTTTAATTTTTGATGATTAGACCTTACAGCTAATGAAAATCAAAAATCAGTCTCTCAAAATATTAGAATATTTACATTTGAGTTTCAATAAATGATATCCATACAGTATAAATTCTGGGTATCTCTTGTTCTTTTAAACCACAATAACGGGGAACACTGCTGACTTGGCAATGGTCCACAAGACGATCATTGACACCCTCCACAAAGAGGGTAAGTCACAGAGGGTCATTACTGAAAGGGGTCGCTCTTCACAGAGTGCTGTATCAAAGCATATTAGATGTAAAGTTGACTGGAAGGAAGAAATTGAATAGGAAAAGGTGCACAAGCAACAGGGATGACAGCAAGCTTGAGAATACTGTCAAGCAAAGCCGATTTGAGCCGAGAGCTTCACAAGGAGTGGACTGAAGCTGGAGTCATCATCAAGAGTCACCACGCTCAGACTTCTTCAGGAAAAGGGCTACCAAGCCACTTCTGAAACAGAAACAGTCAGAAGCATCTTACCTGGGCTAAGGAGAAAAAGAACTGGACTGTTGCTCAGTGGTCCAAAGTCCTCTTTTCAGATGAAAGTAAATTTTGCCTTTCATTTGGAAATCAAGGTCCCAGAGTCTGGAGGAAGACTGGAGAGGCACAGAATCCATGTTGCTTGAAGTCCAGTGTGAAGTTTACACAGTCAGTGATGATTTGGGCTGCCATGTCATCTGCTGGTGAAGTCCAGTCATCGCAGCCATCTACCAGGAGAGCACTTCATGCTTCCTTCTGCTGACAAGCTTTATGCTGATTTCATTTTCCAGCAGGACTTGGCACCTGTCCACACTGCCAAAGGTACCAAAAGCTGGTTCAATGACCATGGCGTTCTGAGACACTGAATTTGGGGTTTTCATTATCTGTAAGCCATAATCATCAAAATATCAAGAAATAAAAGCTTGAAATATTTCACTCTATGTGTAATGAATCTATATAATATCTGGGTTTCACTTTCTGAAATGAGTGACAAAAAATATTGACCTTTTTCATGATATGTACCTGTATACACCATGTCAATAAGATAATTAACTAATATGCAAAGTGTATATAAAACTCTAGATTGGGGCTGTAGTATAAACATTATGTCTTAAACTGAAAGCAGGCAAAAAAATGTTACTCTCCAAAATATTTAGATCTCTCTCTGTTGTCATATTGGCTTAACCTAGAAACAGATCTTATTGTCATCTTGTATAAGGAACACTAATCTCACCAACACTGTGTTTTACTATGCTTACAGTGTGTTTTGAGAATGAGTTAACGTGCGTGTGTGCGTGTGTGTGTGTGTGTGTGTGTGTGTGTGTGTGTGTGTGGCGGAGTTCAATCAGGTGAGAGAGCAGATCTGATGTACTTGGAAGGGATTAACTTGTCTCCTCTTTCACCTCACCCCCCCCCCCCCCCGTCTGATCCAGCGTGTCTGAGTCTTGATCACACCTATCTTAATGTGTCCTAAAATGAATTAGTGAAGATAAAAATGGTTAAAACAGTAAATAGATCATAATAATAATAATAATACATAAATAAATAGAGACTAATAACAGGACCTAACTAGATTTAAATATTACCCTAAAATCTAAATAAATAATTTAAATAAATAAATATTCACCTAATAACAGGACCTAATTATATTTGAATGTACGATTTAAATAAATAAATATTTACATAAATTATGATTAATAACAGACCCTAATTATTTTAAATGTTAACCTAAAATAGTAGTAATAGTAATATGTATATTAATAATTATAATAATAACAATAATATACATATTATTAATAAATATTAATTCAATAATAAACTTAGATTTAAATAAAATAAATTTAACTTAAAAATAAATGTAAACAAATAAATAGTGACTAGTAACAGGACCTAATTGTTTCTAAATATTAACCTAAAATCTGAAAAAGTTTATTTACACATATATACAAATAGAAAAATATATAAAGAAACTTAAAATACATACATAAACAAATAAATCAATAGTAACAGGGCCTACTTATAAGTATGAAAATATTATCCTAAGCATTTTAACAATTTAACTTCCTATTATGATCTGAAAATTATGATTTTTAGCTGCATCTGGTCTATCTGTAATGCATTAATAAGTTAGAATGGCTTTTGTTAATAAAATGACTCATGGAAGATAATCTGCCTAATCTGATTTCATGCATTGACCTACAGAAGTCCAGCAGCTTGAAATATTACACAAAAGCATTTGTAAACAGAAAGAGTTGAACTGTTTCCAGCTGAAGCCCCTTGCTGACACATTAGTGTGAGATCAGTCTAGGAAGTGGACACAAGTCAAGACCGTGGCGCTTTTTTTAGCCTGATTTCTTCCCAGATCTTCTTACTACATGACGAAGACGGCGTCCTCTATTTAGTCTTGCAGAAACGATTAGAGCAAAAGGGAATAAATACAGATCTAAGACAAGCTCTACATAAACTATCATTCTAACAATCAAGATGAATGTCTGAGGTTTGCTACATGTTTGTATTGACAGTTGTTCAGAGGTGCTGAGAACACATCCAAAACTTGAGTTTATTTAGGTCTAAAACAATTCATATACGACCTACATTCCAGTCTAGGTTTATTCAGAATGTCGTATCAGGAAGAAACGTCTAGTCCACTTGTTTTCTCACATCACATCTCACTTCTTGTAATTGTTTTATCTTCAGCCTCTGATCAACAACACACAAATGATCTATTCACACTTGTCTATATACTAGAATGCTGAACGTATGACCTGAGATATTAAATAAATTAAGGATTTATTGACTTTACATACATTCATACATCTCCTCTAGTTGTAACATGAATATCCTGCGTTTCCATATATAGCCGGCAGGATATCCTGTGGTCTTTTTTTAGGTTGTTGTGATGAAAAAAAGAATTGCTTCAAATTCAATAAATGTATCTTTATTGAACTGAGCCTTAGCATAGATTTGTGTACAGCTAAACAATCAATGACATTTACATAATTGGTACTGACAGAATATTTTTGATTCTAGATGTCTACCAATGTAGATTTGTTTTCCATCTCCATGGAGATAGATAAATAAAGATATGCAAAACTGTTTTTTTTTGTGTTTGCTTTTAGACACAATACAAAAATAGCTTAATCACTGACTAGAATACAACAAACAATTACACGCATTAAGAATGTTTTATCAACAACAACGAATTGTGACAAATGAACTATTAAAAGTGCAAATATTCCATCTAGTCACATTTATTTAAGACCATAAATCCTACATGCACAATAATTATAATACAATCTGAGGTGGAGTTGATCACAGTTTATACTGAATGTCTATGTTATATCTTTATAGCTAACAATTAGCCTTCCACCTTTGTAATTTGAACGCTGATGTAATCTACTCTGTATCAAGCCTATATCAATTCAAAAAGTTTTGCATTTTATTTTAAATGAATATTTTATGCCGTCAAGTGTCATACCGGAATTAATTGATATTCGATGATTTGTATTTTTTTTCAACATAAAAACTATATTTGTTTTGCGTAATTTCACACTATACCTAAGTCCTAACGTTATATTTCTGCTGACAAAGCGGTCAATCGACCGATAACGAGCACCTCAAATAGCAAAATATTAACAGATTTATTGATATTTCGTCCTATTTGTTTATACTTTCTGTAAAGTACATGCTGAAGAACAATGAAAGTACAGAAAATGAGTGACAATGGGTGGAGACACGCCGCTGCGCGCAACAACAAACCGTTACATTTAAATCGCAACATTGTTACATTCTTGTACGGATTGGTCTGACCTCTTTGAGCTGGTCCAGCTCTTGTCTGACGGTCTCATATTCGCTCTCCACTTCCTCGAAGCGCTGTTTGAGCTGCTGGTTCTCCTCCAGCACCGCGAGTCCGTACTCTGCCGCCTGGATCTTCTCTCGGCTCGTCTCGCTCAGTTCCCGCGTCAGGCGCTCGATCTCCGCGCGGAGCCAGTTGGGCCCGGCCTCATAGACCAGCTGCGCCTCGGGACAGCCGTCCTCATCCCCGGACATGTTTGCCGATCTACCACAGGCGATAACGGACCGAGCCCGTTAATTCCTCATTCTCAACCATGAAGTTGATCACCAGTCCATGCAGTTTATTGGATGCACTATTCTTAATGTAAAAGTTCAAATTCAGTCTCGCAAACTTATTCCCCATGTTTTAGTGTATAACTCCATGATTTCCTCTCGTTCGGATGTCATTCTTGAGATTAGGAGGGGAACTCGGTTTGCTGTGAGATCATCCAGCAGGAATACGAAGTGATTTTGTTTCTCTGGTTGTATGGGTAATGTAGTTCTATTCAAATATGCATGCGTTGAATTTGGGCTGTCCTAGACTACAAGACTCACAATGCTTCGTGTTCTGTACACGAAGGCAACACAGAATGCACAGATGGTTCATTGACTGAATGCCAAATTCAACTCCAAATGTTGCTCAATGCTTCCATCTGCTGATGGTAATATTTCAGATGTGATGTCGATGAAATACTAGTTTCAAAGTTTTTTTTTCAATCAGGGACTTATTGTTTTTATATAAAATAGATATATCCTATGCTTATGTAAAAATACCTATTTATACTTTGTGTGAAAAAATACATTAATTAAATTAATTATAAACGTGTCAAAATAAGTGCATTTTAATAATTATTATAATTTTAAATGAAATAATAGGCTTTTTATTGCCATTGGAAAAAAATCTTAAAAGATTATACTTGTATTAACATGTACTTTTTTGTATTGTTGTTATTATTATTATTATGTTCGTTTTTATTACTTTTTCATATATTAAGAAGACAAAACATTTTTTTCCTAAATTAAATAGAATAATAATAGTATAATAGCAATAGTATTTAATAATATTTATTATTATTATTAAGATTTTTTACTTTTTTATATTTTTGTATATTATAAAAAAATATGTTTCTTAATAAATTAACAATAGGCTTTTTTGTCAATGAACAATTTTTATTTTCATTGTATTAAAACCAAAATACATTATTAAAATAATATCTGGAAAATATTTACTTTTTAATAATACTTTATTAGTAGTAGCAGTAGCAATAATAATAGTTGTTGCCACATTTGTATACTTTATAAAATGTCTATTTTTCTGTAGTCCACCGTCACACCTCATGGAGCCGGTCTGAAAAGCCCTGCTCAACACTTGAAACATAATTGTCTGTCATTGTGTTTTCAGTTGACTGATAAACTGGGGTTTCCTTTTGTGTCGCCACCACAATTGTATACAATAGAACAGAAAGGGCGTTCAAACACAAAACTGGTTTAACCCATCAATCTGAAAGTGAAAATACTTTATTTATGCCAGCTCATCATTATTATCTGCCAAGGTTGAAGGCTGACACGCTTGAATCAAAAGAGGAAGCAGCAGAATGAGCGTTTAGCATCTCCAAAGTGAACTATCATCCATAATGGTAAGTTCTTATATAGCTCTCTAATTACTAAGAAAGATGTAATTCAATACAGCATGTTCAGTATGTACAATTGTGTCTTTAGGGTGCTTTGGATGTTTACAACCACTGTAAGTTTCTCAGAGCAGATTTTAAATCGAAACTGAAACTTATACAGTATTTATTTGTTTGGTTGTTCATTCATTATCTACTTTTCCTACAGATAAATATTATCATTTTTTCTCTATCTGCTTTGGCCTGGGCTTTGGACTGTTACTCTACAGGCCATTTTACTGTAAGAATTATTTTTGTGTTTTTCCAGTATATATCATCCTATGAACAGCATTGTGTCTTCAGACTTTAATGAAGTGAAATCATTATCAACATTCATTCTTAATAATTATTTAATCCTTAAAGCCTTGCACATACAAAAACATAAAAAAAGTTATTTCAAAGGGTTCAAACGTTTGTTTATTTGTATTGTTTAGAGTATTTTTCTCTACACGTGATCAGTCAGTCATTTATCAACATCTTCATGTTTTCCAGCCATCATGGTGCCGTCAATTCTTGCTGTGTTCTTCACAGTAGTTTTTGAATGTGTTGGTGCATCCTTTGGTAAGATGTTTTATTAAAACGTATGATTATGAAAAGAATCAGAAAAGTGCAAAATGCACATATAACAGTTACAAATTTGATGGACCAGGTTTTGTTGAGCATTTAACATTTCTAACAGGTTTGCCAGCACACACTGTAAGATGTAAGGGTCGACCTTACCACTGGAAAGGTAATTTTACTGTGTTCACACAGCTTGTTCTTTCTTCCATCACGCCATTTGATTCATATGAAAACTGGTTTGTTATTAAAGACCTTTTGTTTGCTACAGATGTTGTCTGGGGTTATTGTCTGGCTTTCTTAGTGAGCATCCTTCATCTCAGGTCTTACCATGGTATGCTAACCTCACAACTTCCTAACAGAGACATAAAGGTTTCTTTGTTGTGCCTCTTCTTTGTTGTTTCTTGAATAGCAAATCAGCATATTAGAATGATTTCTGAAGGATCATGTGACACTGAAGACTGGAGTAATGATGCTGAAAATTCAGCTTAATAAATGTAATTTGAAAATATATTCGAATACAAAACAGTTCTAGATTCTAAACTGTAATAATATTTCACAATAGTACACTTTTAATCCAAGTTGACTAATTATTTTGCAGTTTATACTCTATCTTGTGGCTTTGGCCTCGTTATGTTTGCCATAAGAGGTGCAATACGCAAATATAATGCTCTATGGTGAGAACTTTTTCTTTATTATATATCAGAACCTTTCATATGAGTTACTGCAGGGCATTGCAGTAGATTATTTACTAAGAACACACTAGAAAGACTTCTGTTCCTTTAAACAGGGAAGCAAGGCGTTACTGTGATTGAAGCTAAATTAATGCTCCCTAAGAGGTAAGAAAGAAAAAAATTATAATAAATTGGTTTGTATTTTATTAATACAACTGTGATCATTGTCAATGTCTTTTGCAGGTGTCCTTTTCTGCATTCATGTACATTTATTAAGTTTGAGCAGCGCTTTCCACGTTGTTTCAAAGCAGCTTTAAATCAAATCGAATTGTATAGTAATTTAATTTTGTACATTTCACTGAATTCATTTTGTATTAAATTGTATTGTAATTTAATTTTGTACTTTTCACTAAATTATTTTTGTACTTTTCACAACATATAATTTCTGATTTAATCTTGTTCTGCTATTTGTTACTTTCTACATTTCACTTTTTCATTAATTGTTTTGCTCAATGATTATTTCATTGATTTTTCAAAGTTTATTAGAGGTTACAAGAAAATATTAGTCTGGTCTAAAATAATACTTAAATCGATTTAATACAATGTGTTGAAATTTCTGAGTGAAAGTAGTTTCTACACCATTTCTTCAGTGTATAATACATTCTATGTAATGATAGTGTTTTTTAATTAAAAATAAAAATTATAGTTTAGTATAGTTTTTTTTATCTTACAAACAAATGCGTTATTATTTGTTTGAATATACAACATGTTCTCAGTGACAACTTACAGTGACAACATGCCCCAATAGTGGCCAGTGTGTGTTTTAAATGACCTGTTTATTAATGGTAAAAAGTGACTTTTTAAAATAACAATAATAACAAACTCACCGAAGCCCCGGTCTCCCCTATTAGTGTGAATAAAACAGGCAACACACATGATTTCTCAAACTCAAATGCAGAGGGCTTTAATCAATCACTTGTTGAGATGCATAGAAAAATAACAGAGGAAGTGTTTGTTTTAGGTTCTTAGTTCAGATATAACAGCATGTTCCATTGACGCTGGTAGTTTCATCCATCCCTCATTTTCTCTGGCCAGAAAACGACCAAGTTTCATGCTCATAACACCACAAAATGCTACTCCATCTTTGTTAACACAGAGATCAATCTACATTTAGATTTATGCATTTAGCAGACACTTTTATCCAAAGCGACTTACAGTGCATTCAGGTTATACATTTTTTATCAGTATGTGTGATCCCTGGGAATTGAACCCATAACCCTTTGCACTGTTAACGCAATGCTCTACCACTGAGCCACAGGAACAACTACAAACAGTTTCACAGACGACAACCATTTACTACTTTACTGAACACTTTGAGTTGAAGCACCCTACAGACATTCTCGTTTGATTATCCCTGATAGCACACGTACATCTCAGAGATGTCTATTTGATGTCTGCATTTACATCTGCAAGACATATTTTTTAGAGTGTTTGCTCATCTGTTTCCTTTAAGATGTCAAATAGACATCTATTAGATGTCTTTAAGATGTTTATGATGTAGAATTGACATCTGAAAGACGTCTGTAGACAGCAGATGCTTTCCAGATCAAGAGATCTTTAACAGACATCTTGCAGACGTACACGTGCTCTCTGGGATTTGTTTCTTTTTCTTAAGACTAAACTCTACAAACCTAACATCAAAACATTTTTTTTTTGCACACATATCTGTTCCCGTGAAATCCAGCCCCGCCCTGTAGTCATAACTACACAGTAACAATATAAAAAGTATTAAAATATAATGTCGCAAACAGTTTTATTGTTGGGTCTTATCAAATGACAGTTAAAAACACATGTCACGTTGTACAGCATATCGATGTTTTCTGAGGTGATCGTGTAAAATACATCTTAGCGTCGCTAACCTTTCAACTTTGAGTTTCAAGTCAACATAAAATCATAATATTTGTCTTTGCGATATTTCAACTCTTTTCACAATCTAAGTCCTTGCCTATAATATTTCATGCTGAAAACACCCTTTTATTTGTGTCACATTATGCAAGTAAAAATGGTTATAAATGCGGTTTCATGTTGACTTTAAACTGTCTGTACAGGAAAAGAGCAAGAAAACATCTCCTGCAAGCATATTTGTATGTACACTAGCGTTCAAAGTCTGAGGATTTTAAAAAAGTCTATTAGGTTCACTAAGGCTGCATTTGTTTGATCAAAACCATATTTCCTTTTTAAATATATTGTAAAATGTTATTTATTCTTCTGATGCAAAGCTGAATATTCAGCATCATTACTCTTCGGTGTCATACGATCCTTAAGAAATCCTTCCAATATGCTAATTTGATGCTCAAGTAACGTTTCAATTTTGCCAATAGTTGTGACATTTAGTTGTTTTGCAGATACATTTTCTTCATTATGAATATAAAGTTTAAAAGATTGAAGATTTGAAACCTTATAGCTTTACGGTCACTTTCAATAATTTTAATGCATCCTTTCTGAATAAAAGTATTGATAATAAAACTTTTACCTCAAACTATTGAATATTAGTGTATTTGTAAGGAAATATACGGAATGCGAACGTTACTTCAAAATGTACACCACATACAGTATCTCACATTACTATTATACTCACAGTGGGATCAATCACAGTGAACGAGGTGGAGGGAGGGGCCACAATCTGAAGAGGAGGAGCTATGTGACAGTGTTTGTGGAGCTGGTTATTTGATTGATTTGGGGGAGTGGGCGGGGCAAAGCGAACAGGTTTACTTGGCATTGGCCGAGCTGCTGAGCATCTTCCTGACCACCTGTGTGATGGAGTCACGGTCGATGCCGTAGATTTTGAGCAGGTCGGACATTTTGCCACTACGGGGAACGTGAGCGACAGCCAGACGCTGTAAAGTGATGCCGGGTTCATTGACGATAGCGGAGCACACCGCCTCTCCCAGGCCACCTGTGGAATTACAGCAGGTAAACATGTTAATGGTGCAATTATTAAGGAATACCACACAAGATATGTCTGCAGCAGCAATGCATCACCGTAATATACACTACTGGTCAAACGTTAAACTTTTTTATTTATTATTTTCTGCTCACCAAGGCAGAATTCGTTTAATCAAAAATACAGTAAAATTTAATTTATTTCCGTAATGACAAAGCTGAATTTTCAGCAGCTATTACTGCACATGTATTATTATTATCAGTGTTGAAAACAGTTGTGCTTCTTCATATTTTTTTGGAAACACAAAATGTTCCTTAAACAATATATATGTTTAAGGAATTCTTCAAACGATAGAACATTCAAAAGGACAACATTTATTTGAAATATAATATATATATATATATATATTTAATTTTTGTGTTCTTTACTGTCACTTCTGATCAATTTAATTAAAAAAAATTTAGTAAAAAAATCCCACTGACCCCAAACAAGTGTTATTGTAGTCTTTTCAATTATAGTTTTTATTAATATTTTAAATGAGCTGTTATTATATTTTTTTAGTTATATTTTATTTTTATTTATTTATGTGTCTGACATTTCTTAAATATTACTATTTAGGTTTAATTTATTTTATTCTAGTTATAGTTTTAGTTTTTAATTATGTCCAGTAATTTTAGTACTTTAATTTAAACTCCAGTTAGTCAGCAATGCAACATTTCAAATTTGTGTTTAGTTTAAGCTTTTCATTTAATATTTGTGTAAGTTAATATTTGTGTGTGTGGGGGGGTCAGCTTTATTTAAATTATCAAAACATCTGGCAAGTGTTATAAAAACAGTTACAATTGTTCATGTCACCTCAAAGGGTTTAAAAACACTTCTGAAGAAGTCAAAGGTAGTTTGCTAGTCTTATCTGGTTTAAGCTGGTGTAGTTGTTTGTGCCAAAAACCAGTTAAACAGACCATCTTAAGCTAATTTTTTTTAGGCACAGCCATATCACCCTGCAGCCCAAGACTGGTTGCCCACTGAAGCTAAGCAGGGTTGAGCTGGTCAGTACATGGCTGGGAGACCTCCTGAGAAAACTAGGTTACTCCTAGAAGAGGTGTTAGTGAGACCAGCAGGGGGTGCTCACCCTGTGGCAGCCGTCACATCATTCAAGTGGATGTTGCATACTGGTGGTGGTTGAGGGGAGAGACCCCCCCCCCCCCCCACATGATTGTAAAGCGCTTTGGGTGCACAGAAATACACAATAAAGCGCTATATAAATGCA
The DNA here is from genome assembly GCA_003573665.1 of Oxygymnocypris stewartii. Classification (NCBI taxonomy): domain Eukaryota; kingdom Metazoa; phylum Chordata; class Actinopteri; order Cypriniformes; family Cyprinidae; genus Oxygymnocypris; species Oxygymnocypris stewartii. The sequence continues at coordinate 61,899 of QVTF01019864.1, read as the reverse complement.
TCATTCATTCATTATCAGCAAGGAAGCATATTAATATTAATTTCCTGTATTTAAATTAGCATTCGCCTGTGCATAAAGACCACTGTTTGACCTTCTGCACCATGCTCTGCTTTTAAAATTCATATACCTGTATGTTAAACATCATATGCTTTGATAGACTCTCCAAATCTATTTTTATCCCTACACACCCCTGCTATCAACCTTGCAGCGATCAAATGTTCTCTCTGTCTGTCTCGATCCTCTTTCTCTCTCCCGGGGCAGGGGGGATATTTGCTTTCAGAATGATTTTGGATGTTAAACTCTCTCTCTCTCTCTCTCTCTCTCTCTCTCTATCATCCAGCCTCACTCCCCCTCTGGCATGCAGGCAGTAATGCCATGTCCAGGGCTGCTTGTGGTATCTAGGTCACAATAAGCCCCGCGGCCGTACGTTTGCTTAAGGAGACCTGACAGGCCTCCGCTTCTCTGTATTTTTCCCCCCTGAATGAACAGAATGAGACACGGCAACACAATGCCTTTTGCTTCCCGATCCAATGACAATTTGCCAACACATCATGTTTCTTCCAGCCAGCCAATTGCACTCTGCCACAACCTCACAGACCGATACATCGCTCCTCGACTAGACTTGCTGTTCATGCTACTTGGATGTGCAGCCAGGCTTAAATGTGTGCTTGAGACAAGGGATAATATGCTCTAAGCTTGAAACCCACCTTCATAATAGTGATCCTCAACCGTGATGACACGACCCCTGGTGGCACGCACATGGTCGATGATGGTTTTGGCATCCAGGGGTTTGATTGTGAAAGGATCGATTACTCTGATGTAAATCCTTTCTGGAGAATGACACACAAAGCACACATACCTGAGTTTAAGTTAAGCTCACACATCACATCATGCATGTATGGGAGATAGTTTGTCTAGGGATAGTTGAAAATGAAAATTCTATCATTAGCTACTTAGCCTCACGTCTTTCCAAACCCGTAAGACCTTTGTTTATCTTCAGAACACAAATTAAGATATTTTGATGAAATCTTAGAGCTGTCTGACCTTCCATAGACGGCAACGCAACTACCATGTTCAAGACTCAGAAAGGTATAAGGACAACATTAAAATGGTCCATGTGACATCTGTTCAACTGTAATTTTACAAAGCTACGACAATATTGTTTGTGCACAAATAAAACAAAAATAACGACAATGGAGACTGACACAGAAGAGAAGAACTTGTTGAATAAATTTGCTATTTTTGTTTTCTTTGTACAAAAAAAAAGTTGAACCCCTGATGTCACATGGACTATTTTAATGATGTCCTTACTATGTTTCTGGGTCTTGAATGAGTCAGTTGTGTTGCTGCCTATGCAGGGTCGGAAAGCTCTTAGATTTGATCAAAAAAGATGAACAGAGGTCTTACGGGTTTGGAACGACATGAGGGTGAGTAATTCATTTTCATTTTTGCTGCATGAAATTTTAAAGTGCCCCTATTATGGATTTATGAAAATGACCTGTCATGTAACATAGCTCTAAGTGAATGAAAACATCCTGCAAAGTTTTCAATCTGAAAGTGCACCGTGTATGATGTTATTGTCTCTCAAAAGAAAGAGTCGACTCTGAATCATTGAAACGAATCGTTTTTAAAACAAATCCCAAACCGTTTCATGTTGACCTCAACATGAAATATTAGCATATTGCCTGCCCACTTGTTGCGCGCCCAGAGCTGGGAAAACTTGATTTTAGCGTTGGTCTGAAGGAAAAAGCAAATTCATTCTTTGCCACTAGGTGCTGCTTTTGGAGCGTTAAAAATAGCTGTTTCCCCGGAAACACTGTACACAAAGCAGCACTGCACTCATAAAACACTGAAATCAACCGATCGGACCAATCACCGCAGATTAGCGTCACGCAAAGCAGCGGTTTGGAAAAATGTATCGTCGAGTGAATTGTTTGGGAGTCGTTGAGCAAATAAGGTAAAAATAAATGCATATTATAAGAAAATGAAAGAGTTTTTTTACCTTGCATGCATGTCAACCGGTTGTTGGGGACTCCCAAACCAAAATATGAACCTTTCATAACCCATAATTGGGACACTTTAAATAATTCTTTACTAGTTCTTATTCAGTTAGAAAACAACAGCACTAATATATATTTAACATAATGGTAACTAATAAAAAGCTAATATATTTAACTAAATATTAAGAATCAATAAACAAAGTAAAGACATTTATAAAGTACATATGATTTCTATTTATTATAAATAATAAATGTTTCTTGCGCAGCAAATCAGCATATTAGAATGAGTTCTGAAGGATCATGTGACACTGAAGACTGGAGTATAATGATGCTGAAAATTTAGCTTTGTATTGATAAATTACAATTCAAAATATGTTAAAAAAGGTAACCTTTTTAAAATTATAATAAATAACACAATTTCACATTATTACTTTTTGCACTTTGCCAAAAGCTAAAGATACTTTCTTCAAAAATATGTACAAATATTTACCAAGGCCAACCTTTTTGAATGAGATATATATTTTACAGTCTCTGCATAGTTTCATTATACTGTACCTTTTTTGAGTTGCTCGGCTGCAGCCAGAGCTTCATGGAGGGTCATTCCAGCTCCGATCACTGTAACCTGATCTTCCTTACTCTGGCACACCACCTAATCAGGTCATTTATACACGAATGGTACATTATCATACATTTCCATATAATATTAATAACTCAGCTTAACAAAGTGAATCAATAATAAATGTATGATTGCTTTGATATTGATTTGAATCTATTTAATATCTCATGTCAGACTTAAATATATATATATATATATTTATTGAATGATGATTAAGAGACAGCTTTACCTTGGCTTGACCAACATGGAAGTCCTCGTTGCTGTTGTAAATGATTGCAGTCTCTGGACGAGTGGTCCTGATGTAACAAACCCCCTTAAGTCCAGAAAAAAATGATAGTTTGTTTGTTGACATTTGTTTTTTGACCACTGAAAAGATGTACAGTATAATAGTTTACTCGTGGAGCCATTTTTAGATGTCAATATTGCTGTTATGAGACCAGAAAAAGTCTTAAATATGAAGATACCAAAATAAAAATATATAAAACCCAAAATATAGAAGGGCATAAATAAATTTTCATTTTGAATTAATATGAATATATCAACATCCTTATAAGTATAACATTCAATTGATGTGTTCAAACATTTTGATAATGTTATATTGGCATAGGTTTTTAACTCCTATCTACTGTCCACCCACTCATTATAGTAGATATAGCATGCCAACCTTTGTGTTGGCTGCAAGCTCCACAGACTTTTCAGTAGACACAGCATCACTGGGGTAGAAAATGGTGGCAGTGGGTATGGCTCTAAACATAGCCATGTCCTCCAGCGCCATATGGGCCGGTCCGTACTCTCCTGAAACACACACACACACACACACCAGCCACATACTCACATACTATTATTTAGACCGAACAGAATTTGTATGTTAGATATGTGAGGTATGTGCACATGCGACAGTTGAGCAGACAGACAGGCAGTCAGGCAGGTGTACAGACAGACGGACTGGCATGCAGTGTACCTGTGCTAACGGAGGGGACGCCGGGTCACCCGGAGACAGTCTCCGAGATACACAGGGGGAGGGAGAGAGGGAGAAGGGGATGTGCTAAGAGTCGCACCACCGCCAGACGACCAGGAGAACAAAACAGACATTAGAAAGACAGCTTCAGGAAAAAGTAGGGGTGAATCGCTCACAAATGTATTCAAAAACATCATCGTTAGAGTCACAGCTGCGACATGTGAGAGAGGAGAATGGGAGGTGCTGGAAATGGGCGGGGCTTAAAATGAAGCATTTTGTTTGGAGAGTGCACCTGTCTATTACAAAATAGGTGGGGCTTAGATTGTGGCTTTAAAAAAGGGAAGCACTTCTTACCGACAGACAGGCCGCAGTGGGAACCGCAGAGGTTTATGTTGCTGTCTGAGATGGCGGCCATGCGGAGCTGGTCATATGCGCGGGTGAAGAAGGTGGCCAGGCCACTGGCAAACACGATGTTTCGCTCACGTGCAGCACAGCCTGTGGCAACGCTGACCTATGAAAGATGGATATAGTTAATTGTTTTGTTTTTTATCCTGATCCTACAACGTTCCTGTTAAATACGAAATACATACAGATCAGACGTATGGTTTTCATGTGTTGTATGACAGTAGGCAAAAAACTTGAGAAAGCCAAAGGTTTTGGCTTTTTTAACAAGAGCAACCAAGAAACACTTTAACAACCTCCCACAAAACAACTAGTATTCTTTAAAAACTAAATGATACACATAAGCAAGCCAAAGACATGACTTTGTTAAAATAAAGGTAAATAATTTGTACATAAATAGTAAAATAACTCATTTTTTGTAGGTTGTAATAAACTGGGGGAGAAACACATGGAATCTGCTTAACAGGAACTCCATTTTATCCTTCATATGAGAGGAATTACGTGTGTGCGGCTCACATACTCGATATCATTTCCTGTTTCCTGTATCAAATCCTCTCCATGCAAGGCATAGAATATAACCAAGCATCAGCAACAGTAAGTCTTAACTCTAACATGTGGGACTCTTTATATATACATATACATATACAGTATCTCACAGAAGTGAGTACACCCCTCACCTTTTTGTAAATATTTTCTCATATATTTTCATGTGACAACACTGAAGAATTGACTTTGCTACAATGTAAAGTAGTGAGTGTACAGCTTGTATAACAGTGTACGTTAAAATTTTAAAAATTTTAAAATGTTTAAAATTTCTACAAGCTGTACACTCACTACTTTACATTGTAGCAAAGTTATTTCTTCAGTGTTGTCACAGAAAAAGATATATGCGAGGCGTGTACTCACTTCTGTGAGATACTGTATATTGTAAATACAAATAAATATGTTACTTGATTCAATAAAATGTATTACACATAAATAAGGCTGCAACGGCCTAACATAAACTATGGAACATAAAAGAAGATCATTTTAGAAACATCTCAGTATTTTTTGTTCATGCAATGAAAGTCACTAGCGACCAAAACAGCTCAGTTACCAACAGTAGCTATTAAAAATACCTTATTTTAAGTTGTGCAAAAGAAAGTGAGTCATTCAGGTTTGAAAGAAAATGAGGGTGTGTAAATGATGACAAAATGTATCTATGTATTTATTTTTGGTGAACTTTCCCTTTAATGTTCCCTCTTTCAGTGGCGTGCACGGTGGGTGGGGGAGGAATTGGGGTTGGGGTTTGGATCCCCTTTGAGGTCCGATGCTAAAGTGCCCTTGTGGTCCCGTCTACATGACCCACTCCGTGTGTTCATTCGTGACAAAATCAGCACTCGTGTGATATTGCTCAAGCTGCTCGTGTTGTATCTTATCATATGATAAATATGAGACTAAAACTCAAACGGGGCTTTTTTTGCCCCAATATCTTGTATATTATAATATAATATTAATATATATAATATATAATTAATATATATATATATATATATATATATATATATATGTGTGTGTGTGTATAAAATGCAAAACAAAAATAGCTAATGCATGTCAGTGTCGTTTATGCAAATGAAGCTTCTGTTTCATGCCATTAAGCTATTAAAATCAATCCATATTTATTTTTTATTAGATTATAGTGCATATGACTGCTTAATTATCTACTTTGCCTCTGATTGGTTAACCGCAGAGTTTGAAACAGATCTGAACTATGACCATTAAATTAGTATTCAGGTTTTCTGCGTGTCCATCACGATCGCTTCCCAAAACACAAAATGACAAATTAGTGGCCTACATTCTACCTACCACAAATACCAAGTGAACAATGACTATGTAGAGACAAAGCAGAAATATGTTGGCTTACAGCAGTTACACAGATCATAAAGAATGTGCTTATGAGATGAAAAGGAGGAGGTGCAGGTTTTCTGCATGGCTTCTTGGGGAAAGTCACTGCAGCAGGGCGTGGTGCGAAATGAAGCGTAAGTGGGTCACATCTTCGCTGCTGCATTATGGATAGAGCACCATGTATTATTCAACAAATCAGCATTTTGGTGCTTTGAGGGGCATTTTACATGGCCAAATTCCAGAGCCCTACTTTATCAGAACAATCTAGGGAACATTTAAGGATGTTTTGATCACTAAGCTTGCCTCCCAAATGAGCAAACCTTTGATTTGATTCTCGAAACTGTCAAGAGTGCTAACATGTAACTATAAAAAGAATAGTCCACCCAAAAATGAAACTTTAGTCATTTTGTGGAGAGAATAAAATATATTTTGAATAATGTTGGTTACCAAATAGTTTTTTTTGTAAAAGTTAAATGTAACAAAACATGAAAAATAATCTTGATAATAAACTATCGAAAACTAATGGATTGTAAGATCATTATTTCTTAGCCAGCAAGTATTCAGTGAAGTAATTGATGCCCATGATGTCATGTTGATGTTTTTAGTTCTAACCGACAGTTTGGAATTTTGGACGGTTATGATATCGTATTTTTGCATAGTTTATAATAACAATTTTATGGAATCAAGTTTATTTTGTGGTTACTCAGAGGCATGTTTTGCTTGTCATTTGTCTATCACAAATTTGTTGACTTTTTTCCAGGAAAGGAATGGTTTTGATGCACAAAATTGGTTTTATTGTCTCCTATAACAAAAATATTTTATCTAAGGCCATGAAAATGGGTTTCTGTTGTATATGATAGTAAAAAACACAGGATTTTTTTCTAAATATTACCCCATAGCAGACTTTGACTTGTGAACTATCCCTTTTAATATTTAAATATCAATATGGAAAATATGTTGGTTTTTTTCAAGCAGGAATTCAGCACAATCATGGCAGGTTTTTTTGTCAGGTTTACTTGCCATTTTTGCTTCTTTAAAATATCATCAAGATGGTATTTCATAGTTTCCTACCATGTTCTGCTCTGCGCTGTAGCACTCAATAAAGCGGTTGGGATGCTCATTTTTAAAGATTTCAGAGTAGGTGGAATTTTTGGTGTCGACATCCATAGCCACCACTCGCTCATTGTAACGTCCCAGTTTGGCCACGGCCATCCCGTATGCCTTGCAGGTGGCGATCTGTTGGAAAAGAACATGGTGTAAAGAGCTAGACCATGATATTATACCAACATATCATCCATCCATTCTTTGACTTGAACTCTCACCTTCTCTCCAGGTTTGTAGTTGGGAGAGCTGGGCATGCGGACATTGCGCACACTCACGGGTGGAGCGTCTTCAGTGGGTGAAGCAGGATACATGCGCTTGTTACTGTTGAGGATGCGGCTCTGGAGGTCTCTCATGACGCTCTCTGCCATGTCCTTCGACAGCACCTTGCCATGCCATCCCATCTTATCTTCTGCCACTGAGCGTAACAGAGTTGTTTTGATCAGAATATATTGAGTTATATCAGTATTTATAGATTTGGAAGTAATGGGAAGAAATATACCAGGAATGCCTTTTCCCTTGATGGTTTTGGCGATGATGGCAGTGGGTTGGTGGCGTGGCTGGCTTATGGCTTTACACAGCTCTTCCACACTGTGGCCATCCACAATGATAGCATGCCACCTAAACAAAGACAACAAAAAAGAATTAGAATTAAGAAACAAATCAGCATATTAGAATGATTTCTGAAGAATCATGTGACATTGAAGACTGGAGTAATGATGCTGAATATTCAGTTTCGCATCACAGGAATAAATAATACTTTAGAATATATTTTATTTATTTAGACTATATTAAAAATGATTTTGTAAATTGGAATAAAGCTAAAATAAAATAACACTAGATGGAAAAACATACATTTGAAATAAACACTTCATCTGTTAGCCACGTCATTTCACATTTTTAAGTTGAATTACTAAAATTAGAACTGAAATTAAAAGAATACATTAAAGCTATAAAATATATTTTAAAACTAATATTGTTTTTTTACTAAAATGTAAATTAAAGAACAAAATAAAAGTGAACTCAATAAGTAAGTTCTATAATGGTATAAATAATACTAAAATAAAACTGGCATAATTTAAGAATAAGACAATCAAATGAGTAAAAAAACGTGTCTAAAGTAGACTATTAAATAAGCATTACTGCTTTTTTGTTTATCTGAGTAAATCCCAAAATAACATATCTAGGAATAAATAAATCAATAACCTAAATACAATAAAGCCTATGTTAAGGTCGTTTGGATTATTTCCAATTGTTATTAATATTAAATTGTAAACATTATTTTAATCTCATTAGGAACCTTTAAACCCAACATTCTTGTTACTTTAATGTATGCAGCTGTTTTACTTTTGATATTATTTTGCTTATGAAATTATGAAATATGATATGTTTTAGAAATTCCCTCATGTCCTTTACAGATATTTTTATCCCAGCCCTCCTGGAGCAATTCTAGGTCAAGCGTCTCAAGGTGACACCTCATGGGGCTCTAGGGTTTGACGTTCCCAGCCCATGCCTTTATCCACCTCCATCAACCCACCCAAAGGCCTCACAGCGTCTCTGGTACTTCTCCACATGGTGCTGCAGTGGTGCTGGATCACTCTGGCCCAGCCGGTTGATGTCCAGTATGGCCAGCAGATTATCCAGCTGGTAGTAGGAAGCGAAGGCCATGGCCTCCCACACGGCCCCCTCAGACATCTCTCCATCCCCCAGCAGGCAGTACACATGGTAACTACAGAAGAGTGAAAACACAACTACATTTTTGCATTTTGTAAAGACAATGGTGCTTGCATGTGCAAATTTGCCGTCATGATGGAAGAGTGTTGTTGTTGTTTGCCAAGCTGTGTAGCTAAGCCATCAGAGTGTATTTTAGCACATTGTTATGTGGTTGCTAGGACGATATGGGTGGTTGCTAAGGTGTGCCAAAATGTTAATTAACCAGTTAATTGATAATAATCAGAAATGTATCTTGAGCATCAAATCAGCATATAAGAATGATTTCTGAAGGATCATGTGACAAGACTGGAGTAATGATGCTGAAAAGCAGCTTTGAATGATCACAGGAATAAATTACATTGTATAATATAAGACAATAGAAAACAGTTATTTTAAATTGTAGCAATAATTCACAATATTACCGTTTTTACTATACTTTTGATCAAATAAATGCAGATTTGGCAAGCATAAAAAACTTTTTAAAACTATTAAAAGATCAAACCAATCCCAAACGTTTGAACAGTAGTAAATATCTTTTTATTTTGTTAATTTTATCTCTACATGTTTTTTTTTCAGCGTGCTTGCTGAACCCTCTTCACCGCCGCCCTCCTTCCACTTTCCTGTCAAACCAGATCCACTGTCTTTCACGAATGAGTAGAGACAGATTCAACTGAATAGAAATCACATATGATATGAGAAAACGTGCTCTTACACAAGACAGCGGGCACGATTCCTCTTTCTCTGCACAGCAGCACTCGCACAGATTACGTATTTATGGGCTTTTATAATGCAGTATAAATAGAGAGTATGTCACGTTTTGAAAGGATTGCCCAACATTAGGCTTCAATTTGGGAATAATTTGTGTGCTTATACCTAAATTGAATTCTATCCCAGATATAAAAATAACCGGGTGATGGCCGCTGGGGGTTTGATTATTAGAGCAGAAGAATCGCAAAAGCACAGCTTGACGGGAAAACTCCACACCCTTAAAATCTGCAGCGCGGACATACAAACATGAGATTATAGTGAGCACTCAGGTCAATGCAAAACTGATAAAACAATGACATTTCACATTATAATTTCACTTTATTGATGCATTTTATAGACACATATCCACATGTTAAGCATCTGAGAACTAGGGTATTTTTCTAAATATATATAACAAATTTTGAGTTTGCAACAAAGCACAAGCAATAAAGCTGTTTGAGTTGCTGTAGACCCTTCTATCGTGAATGTATGTGTGTATGGGTGGCATTCTTACCTGGATTTGTCAAAATATTTAGCATTATAGGCCATTCCACAGGCTACGCCCAGCCCTTGTCCCAGAGAGCCTGTGGCCACATCCACAAACTGCTGCTTCTGTCAAACACACACACACACACACACACACACACACAGACACGTGGATGTTACATAAAATAACGGCTGTCACTGGTTAACGGCTCATTCATTTGCAGCCAGTTTAACCCGAACAGTTATTTCTGACCCAATAAACTGCCAGATTTCTCACGGTGCTGCTAAATCTTTTCTGATCTGAGAGCAGGTCACGTTCATATCACTGTGACTGAATGTGTTAAAGGAGAGCAGCTGATGTTGGAGCAGTGTTACTCACAGGTGTGGGGTGTCCCTCCAGCGTGGAGTCGACCTGACACATGCTCATGAGCTCAGACTCTTTCAGGACGCCGATCTCCACCCACACAGAGTAGAGGACAGGGGCCGCATGACCCTGGGAACACCAAGCACAAAATCATTACGCTACTATCCAAAAATTACTTAACAGCTTTTTAACACTTTAACGAGCATACTTTGCATAGCACTGTATTATTATATTCTATTATTTTGGGGGGATTATTATTATTAATTTGAACATGTACTTTATGTTTATTTGACCACTATTATGCAATTACCCAACAATTACTTAAAATAAGTGGGGGGAAAAACAGTTTAACGGCTGATAGACATATTTTGCATAGCCCTGCATAATTATTATTATTATTAAATACATTTCTATTTTATATTATTTATTTATTTTTCTATTACCACCATTATGCAATTATCCAAGTATTACTTAAAAAAAAATAACAAACTTATTTCACATAGCCCTCTATTTTATATTATATTGTATTATTATTATTTAATATTACCAAAATTATGCAATTATATAGCACTGTATTATATTATATTTCTATTTTTTTATATTTTTTATTTAATATTATATTTTGGACTGTGGACTATGTATTTTTCATGGAACTCAAAGTACATTTTGTTCTATATTTATTAGTTTAATTGTGGGTATTAATGGTTAATAAGATCGATGACCATCATAACTGACAACCATGTCAATAAAAAAATGTTTACCTTATTATGAATTTTTTGGATTCTTATAACATGTTAATGGATTTTTTTTTTTTTACTCGTGTCTTTTTTTCCAGCATTTACAATACCATGGTATTAGTCATAGTAAACATTGGTGCATAGATTCAGTATCATTCTATATTTGGAAGTAAAATCATCACTGTGCCGTGGTACTGACACCAAATAATGCCGTTCTCCTGACTTGATTTACACTTGAAATATTACAGCTGACATAATCCCAGTTAGCTGAGTCTCTGTTAACCTCACCTTGGACAGGATGAAGCGGTCATTGTTGGGGTTCTTGGGGTCATCTGGCCTGTACTTCATAGTATGAAAGAAAAGCACAGACATGATCTCTGCCACACTGCAACATGATGTTGGATGCCTGCCAAATAATAAAAAAGTAGGAAGAGTCTAAAGGAGAAGGTCGTTTCATATTTAACCCGTCATTTTCACTACAGTTTATGATGCAACATGAACTAATAGAATTATCACACACATAAAAGACAAATAATTGAGCTTTGAGAAAACATGCCACCCATAACATCCACCTGTTTCCAGATTAGGTCACAGACAGCACTAAAAACCACATGCTGTGAGACCGACTCACTATCAGACCGTCACCGAACAAATCAGTGTGTTTAGATATGAATAACTGCGCCATTTGGATTCATGCGGCGGTTTACATAACAGCTCAGCAGAACCGCTAGAAAACACACACATTGCCTAGAGGAAGAACATGCAGTTATGTGTATTAGACAATGATTATGAAACAACAATCATTTTCATGCACACACCTCAAAAACTTAATTAGTTCCCACTATCCCCCTATTATTATATTAATATTAAACTTTAAAATCTAGATACACAGACACAAACTACTATCTACAATACATTCAGTATTATATTATATGTTATATTCTATTGCATTGTATTATTAATATTAATGCTATGATCTTTCAGAGAGAGAGAGAGAGAGAGAGATAAATGCATTGCATAAAATCTACAGATCAACCACAATGCCACAAATATGGATTTTTCCAATAATTACTTGACATTACAAAACTTTTTTTTGTATTATATTAAACATAGGTTTCCTTTTCTTCATACGTTTGTTGATACGTTTGATCATACGTTTGTTGATTTTAATAATGACAAATTATGTTTCTTCATATTTTTGTTCTTTTCTGAAGACTGAAAAAGCAGATGAAGATAAAGAAAATGAGCCAAACTAAATTGCAATCTGATCCTCATAAAAATAAATAAATTATGAGAGTATGTAGTAGTGCATTGCACAAGTAAATTATAGGCCACATGCATAAAAAAAAAACTTAAACAAGATTATAGAAAATGTCAAAGATTCAGAATGTATGAAAAAAAAGTCTAGCTACAAATATACAAACAGTAATATGCATATTTAAAAATTATTTGCTTAAATTCACTGTGCATATGGCTAAAATATTAAAAAGATATACCAAATTATTTAAAAATAAATAAATAAATTAAATACATTATTTTGTCCTTTTCCTAGCTGCATCACTTCACCATCTGTTTGCTAAGGTTTTGAGGACAAAGATTATGCCTTGCATAAGGGTGTGCATGCAAGAGTGTGTTTGCTCGCACGACATTGGCATGAGCATAGTGCATATCTATCTATCTATCTATCTATCTATCTATCTATCCATCCATCCATCCATCCATCCATCCATCCATCCATCCATCCGTCCGTCCGTCCGTCCGTCCGTCCGTCCGTCCGTCCGTCCGTCCGTCCGTCTATCTATCTATCACACCAAGCAGCAGGTATTTGTACAAAGTGCACTAACTCTTACCCGTTGCCCACTGCAGTGGTGGCTTTGATAGAGTTGATTCGGAGACGGTTGGCAATGTTCCTCAGCGCCTGCACGGTCTGCTGGTCTGGTTTGTGGTAGTCCTCCATAGGTTCAGTCTAATAGCACCACAGAATGAAAGGAGAGAATGAGGTTGAGGAGAGCACTGGTTGTGTGTGTGCGAGAGACAGAAGAGGAGGAGGAGAGGAGAGGGAGGCTGCTTTATGAGGGCACACATACAGAGTTTATAGTGTGCAGCACAGGTCGAGAGAGCATTGGCTGTGGCCGAGAAAGTGGGTATGTGCCAAAAAGAGAGAGAGAGAGAGAGAGAGAGACTGAGACAGACAGAGAGTAAAGAGGAGAAATCATTCGTTATGACCTTTGGCTGCTGGATCTAAACTATTTGCAGATTAAAGATGTGCCTCGAGTCAGTCCTTTGAGACGGTAGAGGACGTGTGGGTTACTTTAGGGATAAAACTGTGCCCAGAAGTTAGTCAAATCTGACAAAACCTCTCTTTGGGGGCACATTCCTCTACTGGAAAACAATTTAAAATATGGAAATGTATTGATTTTTTCCCTTTATATTTAAAAAAATATAAAAAGCTTTCTTTTAGGAAAGCTTTTCTTTTTGTTTTTTTTAGTAAATACAATAAATTTTATATAAAAATAATAGAAGACTATAGTACATCCTCTTATAGGACTACAAAAATACATGCAGATTGGTTTTATTTGATATTTTGTTTTACTTCTAAACAATGTGTTTGTGTGGTTTATTGAAACATTTTATAATTATTTTTCATTACGCATTATGAAACAGCATTCATAATCCAATGTATGTCTGATGTTTCTGTTTTATTTCATTATATTTTTGTAACAATTACAAACAGTGAAGAATTTGAAATATAGGCCTACTAGTCAACATTTGACGTGGATCAAAATCTTTCATCAAAGTTGCCCTAAAATCAAAATGTCTTCTTGTCTTAGGACAACTTTGATTACCTTTATTGATCCACTTTAAATATTGACAACTGTATATTCAGTTTAATGAAATACAGTTGAAGAAAGAAATGTGAACAGTGTTACATTTTATTTTCTAATGGTTAAATCTGTTTAAGTTGCTGGCAGCTAAAATGATGCAAAATATATGCTATCATCACCGGTAATGTGTCATTTCTTATATGCAGAACAGGTTTAAGATAGTTCATTAAAACTAAAGCTGAAACTAACCACAAAATTAATTTTGTTACTTGAAATAATATACTCATTATATAAAATAAATGTCTTATTTCAGCTAGTTGACAACATTTCTCATTTTAATTTAGTTTTAGTAGATGTAAAATAAATAAAAATGAAATAAAAATGAATAAAAACTATACAGACATAGAATGACAAACACAAAACAATACTACTGAAACTTTAACTAAATTTTAAAAAGAAAACTAAAAATCTTCTCCGGTTGAAGGCATGGAATTGGGAAACATGAGTCAGGTTTATGTAATAACTGTAAAACAAAAACAGAGACAGTAGACTCATTTTCTGTTAGAATGCACCAGATATAAAAATTAAAGGTTAAAACTAGAAAATCAAATCAATAGGTGTTTTTTTCAATTCAGAATTTATTGAGAAATTCATCACAAGTGTTTAAGATGTTATTAGAATTGGTAAATGTCACATTTTATTAAAATAATTTAATGTTTTTTTTTCCCACATTAATGCAGTGGTTCTCAAACCTGTCCTGGGGACCCCCAGCCACCACATATTTTGTATGTCTCTCTCATAGGCCTCACTCAGTTCAAGTCTTGCAGATTCTACTAATGAGCTGATGAGCTGAATCAGGTGTGTTAAATGAGGGAGACATACAAATAATTCCGTAGTTGGGGGTCCTCAGGACAGGTTTGAGAACCACTGCTCTAATGTATTACCTATATCACACTCCTCATTGATGCTCCACACGCCATCTCAGTAGGTGGCGGGAATGCACTATAAGTTAGTTTGCCAACCGCCATTAATAGTCGAAAGAAGAAGAAGAAGGAGGAAGGCATGGAGGAAAGGGGTGAGTAGCTAGAGCACTCACTTTCTGTTGACCGTTTTGTTTCGTTTGTCTAATTTCTTATCTGTTTATTTTCCATGTTTTACAGTCATCATTAAACATTAAAAGAAAGGGAGGCACACCCTGTTGGTCCTTTTATCATTGTGAATAAATTATCCTGTTCTTGTATCGAAACGCCTCACAGATTCTTTTCCATTAAAGATGGGCAGATGAACTTTTGAGGCTTTTTCCTGATTGTACCAAAAAAGATGGTGCCTCAAAGACAGACCCTACCAGTGACACCCAGTGGTCAGCTGCAATTATAGCAGCCACATTCAAATGATTCACACATCTTGTTGATCCCAGTTTCCACACAAAAGCAGTACTCAGCAATGGCAGCTGTGTCTTCATTCTGAGAATCATTGTCCACACATGAAAGTATTACTATGTTACTATGAAGCAAGGAGGGAACGCCAAGCATTTCACATCTCCTTATAATGAATGAAGCCACGCCAAAGATTAGAATCATTTACATTTATTAATTTAGCAGACGCTTTTATTCAAAGCGAAGCGACTTACAATTGAGGAATACAATAAGCGATACATTATAAAGAGGCAAACAGACACAGGAAGTGCTTGTAATACAAATTTCTAGGCATTGTTCAGAGCAAATTCTAGCCGGACAGGGAGAGGTTAAGGGAAAGAGAGCAAAGTTAAGGAAAGAGAGTGAAGGTGTTTTTAACTTTTTTTTATTAAATGATTATTATTATTGTTTTTAAGATGAAGTCAAGTGATGGTGGACGAGATGAGTTTTCAGGTGTTGCTTGAAAATTGTCAGGGATTCAGCATTCCGGATGGCAGTGGGAAGTTCATTCCACCAGCCAGGAACGGTGAATGAAAACGTTCTGGAAAGTGATTTTGTGCCTCTCTGTGATGGTACCATGAGGCGACGCTCGTTCGCAGATCTCAGACTTCTTGAGGGGATGTAGATTGTTATAAGTGAGTGGAAGTAGAAGGGTGTTGAGCCTGTGGATGTTATATATGCAAGCATCAGTGTCTTTAACTTGATGTGAGCTGCAACCTGGAGCCAGTGCAGGGAGATAAAGAGAGGTGTGACATGGGCCCTTTTGGGTTCGCTGAAGACCAGTCGTGCCGCTGCATTCTGAATCATTTGTAAAGGTTTGATTGTGCATGATGGAAGTCCAGCTAGAAGAGCATTGCAGTAGTCCAGTCTAGAAATGACAAGGGCCTGGACAAGAAGTTGTGCTGCATGCTGTGTAAGGAACTGCCTGATCTGTCTGATGTTGTGCAGTGCAAACCTGCAAGATCAAGCAGTTTTCACAATGTGGTCTTTGAAAGTCAGCTGGTCATCGAAAATTACACCAATATTTCTGACTGAACTTGATGGGGTAGTTGTAGAAGAACCTAGCTGGATGGTGAAATCATCCAGCTGTAGAGTTGGAGTGATTATAAGGACCCAGTGATATAGTGTATGTGGAGAAGAGGAGGGGTACAAGAACCGATCCCTGAGGAACACCAGTGACCAGTTGATGTTCTGTGGATACCTCCCCTCCCCAGGCCACTTTGAAGGATCTGCCAGTGAGATAGGATTCAAACCAGTGAAGTGGAATCCCTGTGATGCCCAGTGATGAGAGGGTGGTCAGGAGAATCTGATGGTTAACAGCAACAAATAGATCCAGCAGAATGAGAACTGATCATTTAGAATCAGATTTTGCAATTCGCAGGGCTTCAGTGACTGAGAGTAGCACAGTCTAAGTTGAATGTCCACATCCGAGTCCTGATTGGTTAGCATCCAGTAGATTATGCTTTGACAGAAATGAGGGTAACTGGTTGAAAACAACTCGTTCAAGCATTTTCACTATGAATGAAAGGAGTGAGACGGGTCTGTAACTATCTGTAAGTGAAGTGTTTAATGTAGGTTCTTTGAGCAGTGGGGTAACCCGAGCCTGCTTGAATGCATTGGGGAAGGTGCCTGTACGGAGATATGTGTTGATGATGTGTGTGAGGGCTGGTAAGAGTGAAGGAGAGATAGCTTGGAGTTATCAGTCACCTCGTTGACGCCTGTGTTGGGGCTTGAACCGTGTCCAAAATGGAACACTTCATATGCACTTGCGGTCTTATGGACTTACAATGGCCGCCGCGTGCATGTCCGTTAAGTTCATGAGAACGAAGGGCAGTGGTCAGCAACAGGCAGCCCACAGGCCAAAACTGGCCCGCGCCCGCGCCCGCAGCCAGATAATTTTGATAACGGCTGGTTGTGAAATAGATAGAAATAGATATTTTGATAGCGGCTGGTTGTGTCATGACCACAACAGTTACTCACAGTCAAAGTACGTGAGCGGAGTGCGGAGTGTAGCAGTGTGATTGTGAATGGACCGAGGAGCGGATTTTTTAAAAGTCGGAGCGTCGTGGTTTTCACTAGCTCCAAGAGTGCTCCACCGTCATCACGATTACAATTCAAGGCCAACGACCCATAATATAACTGCATATTTAGCACAAATTCACATGTTAACATTTAGCTAGCTTAATAGAGAAGGATCATTCAAATCAGAAAGAATGTGAATGACGGCAATGGACATGAAAGGGAAGTTATAATAGTTCAAGGAATTTGTTTGTTCCTTCTAGTTACAGAATATTTTCAGCTGAAAGCATGATTTATTAAACAAGTAGCTACTAAAACACCTGTTCACACGCATTCGCTCTCTCAATAATGCAATCTCTCAATAAATGTAATCTTAACAGTACATTTGAGCTACTACATCTGATTTCGAATGAGCAGAAATCTGTAAGAAATGCATTGATCCGTAGATTAAATATCTGACGAAAACATATTGTTATTTTCATCACAAACACAATTTTCACCAAAAGCAGCAATTATACCTTTTAATGCTGACAACCATGTTATTAGCTTGTCAAGTGGAAGGAAAAATGAGGTAAATTGTTGATGCTCCACTTCGCTCACATACTCTGCCTGACACTGCCATACAAATGTGGCTTTTTGTTAATGACTGTCCTCCTACAGAGTTCAGCACAGAGTAACAGCTCATTACCAGTTACAAAAGACAATGCAACAGTCTGTCACACAGGCAATTCTAGTTGCATTTTTCATAGTTACTTTCTTAAAGGTGCACTGTGTAATATTTAGGATGATCTATAGACTGAAATTCAATATAATTTACATAACTATGTTTTCAGAGGAGTATAAAGACCTTACATAATGAACCGTTTTTATTTTATTCATACAGAGATGCGCAGACCATGCAGGGGGTCCTCAAAAAACATATTTAAATCAACTTTACTAGTCCATATCGCGATTTTATTTAAGTGTAATGACCTACTTTTGATTAATTCATCCAAACTTTTACACATTCCGTGACATTCCGCGTTAAACTGTAAATTCCGTTTTTATGACTGGATTCCGCAATTCCGTCCACATTTTCTGCATCGCGGAAATCATTGGGCCCTACATATGATGCTACTGGGCATATGCACATTGTCACACTGTACAACAATAATACATTTTTTTATTCTTGTAAGGGGTAAATTTACCACTAGATGGCGGGCCAGAACATAGTCAAAGGATAATTTAAAGGTGCAGTGTGTAGATGTTGGCGACATCTAGCAGTTGAGGTTGCGAATTGCAACCAACGGCTCAGTCACCCGCTAACCCCTAACTTTAGAGAAGCTACAGTGGACGATACAGGGCTAAGGTGCCGTGATTGCTGTTGTCTGAGACCGCAGAGAGCAATGTTTTTAATACAAGAAGTTATATTTATAGCAAATGTAAAAGCCTTTCATACCAAAAAGTATACTGAATAAACCTCAGGCTGAAGGAAAAGTAAATTCACGTCTGTACAGTAGAACGCAGGAGAAGAATTTCAACACTCTTCAGCAATAAAAAACAATGAAGCACAATTATTAGTTACTTATTATATGGTTGAACTGGATCATCAAAGGTCAGCAGCAAACACATTGGTTAATAAAATGAGATTAGATATGTTTGTGTTGTTTAACATATTTAATTATTGCAGGTTTACATCATATTCTGAGTTTGCATTTCACTCTTTTAATTCATTTTGATGAATACTGAATAAGTGAGTATAATTTGATAATTAGAGTGATACTTTTGATGAATACTGAATCTGTTTTTTGTGAGTGGGATGAATTAATACACGTTCACATTTAGTCTAGATAAGAACTACAGTAAGATCATGTTCACACAGCGCACTGTCGGTCAATAAATGTGAAAAAAGTATGCTCCACATACTACGATATGCTTCGGATGTGTGCGCTCAGAAAACCATATAGCAGAAGTTTAAACTAATATGATTTAAAACATATGGTTTCAGCATGATAGACATGATGATCAAAACCAAACAAATGTTTTTTTTAGCAGAGGACTGGAGCTGTAAAGCACAGCCCTATCCTGGAAAAGGGGCAGGGAGCAGCAGCTCATTTACATTTAAAGAGACATGTGTGACAACAACCTGTTTCTGCTTCCACTCAAACTAGACATTTTCAAAATGATATAAAAAATATGTTGGGTATTCTGAGCTGAAACTTCACAGACACATTCTGGGGACACATAAGACTTGTATTAAATATAGTAAATAACAGGTTTCCTTTAACTCTAGTTGCTTCAAAGTCACAAAAATAAAATACATAAAGCTGCTTTAAGCAATGATGTATCGATTAAATTAAATATCACGTGCATGGCGCTTTGATATAAATACCTATTATGGTACAGAATGATTACCACATTCCAGTACCACGAATACACCATTGTTTTCCAAATAACAGTACAGAGAGCAAAAACCCAGGTAATACCATGGTAAACTTCGATGCTGAATGTTTATGTTGTTAATTCTCCGTCCGGTCTAGTGTCCATCAGTCAGAAAACACTGTTCCTACCTGCCAACATTTCGTTTTATCCTGCTGAAGCACAAACTCCTGCTATTTCTACACATCACCACTAGAGAACACCACTGCACCATAAAGAGAAAAGCTGAACCATTGACGTCTACATATGGAACAGCTTTCTTAAAAAACTCCTAGATTCTTTTGAAATAAACACTGTGACCACTGTCTTCCAGTTTCTGTTCGAGTGAAACCTGCAATACATGTATTAGATAAAGAATATTGAGTAGACTTACCAAGCAGTGTGTCATGCTCATGTTGTTTAAAGCCAATTTTTATATTATTTAATTATTATCACTCATTCCGTTTTTGTGTATAGCACGTGCATTTATGTAAAATGAAAATGTATTTGTCACACTGTTATGACTTCAGTAAAAATTGTGTCACATTTCAGAAGCCAAAAGTCCATTTAGGTTTTGGAGAACTTTCCCTCAAAATTGGCGGTGCATGAAATGTGTGGAGTAATACAATTGTAGCCGATACAATAATAAAATATATTAGTGACGTGAATCTGAAATGAGCTGTGATGATATCCTGTGGTGTCTGTCTGCAGCATGAATCAACACAGCTGGCAGTGTTTGCACAATGACCACATGACTCGCTGCCCCTCTTCAATGTCATGCTTATGTTGTCCAGTTATGTCACATGTCAGATTCTCCCATCACATGCCACGGTTGGATTTTGAATGCTGTGATGACATTTTAATGCATCCCTGTCACTCACAATGAGACAAGGACTAGAATGACTTGAGGGAATGTGTGGAAGAATTAGATTCAGTCTTAGCATCCATAAACACTGTTATTATCGAGACTATTTCATCTCAGAACCATCTCTGAATGAATTTTATTTATTTATGAATGAATGAATGTGGACTGGAGTTTTCAAGTTACAAAAGATGGGGGGAAAATATAAATGAATGTCTAGATTGAAGCTGTCGAAAAAATTGAGTCTATTATTTATGATTTAATCATCTCAGAACCATCTCAGAATTATTACATTTTTTAATTTTTTAATTGTTGCTTTATTTATTATTTATTTATTTATCTTTTATTATTCTATTCTATTGTTTTGTTTTTTATTTTTTTTATTTTTACTTAAATTATTTATTTTTATTTAGGCAATAATTGCAATATATTGGCACTGGAATTTTCGAGTTTGATAAAGGATGAAAAAGGTGTCTTCAGGGAAGGTGTTGAAGAATGAAATCCAGTGTTAGCATCCTTAAATACTGTAATTATCTAGATAATTACCCAGGTAATCTCAGGCCCATCTATCAATTATCTCATAGTCTTTTTTTATTTTATTTATTGTTATTGTTTATTTGTTATCATATCTGATCATTATAATGAATAGTGGCTTGAGTTTTAACATTTCTAAATGAATTTAATGTTATGATTATTAGTACTATATTTTTTATTATTATTAAAATAAATTGTTTGCAAGGCCTACTTCTTTTTACGTAGGCTATATGTTATTCTCACAAAAGCATAAGTTATTGTATAATATATGGTTCTTTACTTTGTAAATGTTATTCTGAGGAGAAAAAAAACTACTTACAAAAGACAAAACAGCTACTTTTCTATTTTATTATTATTAATTTGCTAATTTAGTTTTTAAATCCTTAAAAATTATCTTGAATTTATACAAAGATAAAAAAATGCAAAGCAGTTTATTTTTTCCAGTCCACAAAATTGCCAGGCATGTGAAATGCACAGCTTAAATCTTGGAACGCGTAATATGCTGTTCTGATGTCATAAGGCCAGTCTCCGCCCACTCCGCTGTCCTTTTCCCCCTCTTCCATTCTCTCTAGCTCTATCTCTGAGTAAGCAGTATCTCCTCTGGGCTTTCCATCCCAGTCAGAAACACTTGTCATCAAACTGCTCTAAAATGTGTGAGCCAATCCTAGCCTGAGAACCCATGCCCATGTGACACACATCAGCCAATCAGGGAGGCCTGTGGTCCCTTACCTCCTGAAGGGAATGAATGTACATCCAGGGTGCATGACTGTTTCTATTTTTACTTTCTTTGGCAGCAAACGGCGCAGACTTACACCAACAGTTAAACTCATAACTTAACACAGCAACACACAACGCGATCCGGGAGACCTAGGTGTTGGCCGCACTGAATCAACGTGAGCGAAGTCCTTGGGATATATTAAAAAACAACACTCTGGTGACACAGATGCTGATCTTCACATGCTCCAACACATACAAATGTGTTCAGCACTTCACAGAGTGCAAACAGACCGAAAGCAAATATGCAGACTCATATTAATGTTTTCATGTAAGTGCATTCAGAAACATATGGGAGATTCAGAAAAACATGCCCACTTTTCACTCCCAAAATCAACTGGTGTGTGTGTATATATATATGCATATGTATATACATTTAATCATGATTATTGTAAATAGTACGCGCTCGATTTTCATTTCTTAAAAAAAATTAAGCCTTAAAAATTCAGCTGAAATAAAATTGTATTTTATTTATTATATTTCCAGTATATATACTGGAAATATACTATATATATATATATATATATATATATACTGTGTGTGTGTGTGTGTGTGTGTGTGTGTGTGTGTGTGTGAGAGAGAGAGTGTGTGTGTAAAATGTCATGGCAATTTATGAATTCTATTTTATCTATCTATTTTACTATCATTTAATATTACTTTGATATATAATATATTCCGTTTTGGGGAAAGTTACTTTTAAAAGTAATGCATTACAATATTGTGTTACTCCCCAAAAAAGTAACTAATTACGTTACTTAGTAACTTTTTATGTAAAGTAATGCGTTACATTACTTTTGCGTTACTTTTTAAATATGAGCAGCGCTTGATTGCTGTCAGTCAATAAATGGAAAAAAGTAACTCAAATATTTTGTAGTAAATGAAAAAGTAATGTGTTACTTTACTAGTTACTTGTAAAAAGTAATATTATTACATAACTCGCATTACTTGTAATGCGTTACCCACAACACTGAATATAATAAATAAATATTTTTAGTAATAACAGTGATTTTTGTCCTAAAGTCCTAAAGAAGACTTTAAAATATAATTCATGTTTTGTTTTGTGTGTTTTTATTTATATATAACCCATGTTTTTGACACATTTTGTGAGATTCATTACACAATACTGAGACAAACTAGATTTTAATGCCAGATGCTCCTTGAGGGGTGATTCTGTTCCTTGGTGCTCACTCGATTACCCATAAAACACTGTGCGGTTGCTACATCAACATATAGCACTTAGCCTCATCACCCAAGGGGGAGGGGTGAAGAGCTGTCAATCACTCTGACTGCAGCCAACCAGGTGGAAGGATTGCGTGCAACACCCTGACGGGACAGAAACATTGAGGGGTGTTATTCTGTGCAAAATGTCATTAGAAGGAAAGTACAGAGAAATGAGAGGAAGTGATTAAACTAATGAGAAACAAAAGTCACTTAAACTAATGAGAAACAAAAGTCACATAAATCTCATAAAGAAGCCAAACAGATGCATGAAAAAGGTATAGGCAGAGAACGAGGTTTTTTTGTAGAGACTCTGAGAATGAAGCTGACAACATACTACAACTGACCCTCAGGGCTCTTCACTTCTGTTCGCACTTCAACACACACACACACACACACACACACACACACACACACACACACACACACACACACACACACACACACACACACTACAATATACAGGGTGACAAAATCACATGAGAAATAAAAGCTTTTATGGGCAACAACTGTGCAAAACCATGTACATAATACAACAAAGTCTCATGTCAGCCTCATCAAATTATGTGTAAGTTAACCAGCAGACAAAAATGCAAGAAAATGTCCTGTATGTCATTTACTAATGTCAATATTCTTGAGCATCAAATCAGCATATTAGAATGATTTCTGAAGGATCATGTGACATTGAATACTGGAGTAATGATGCTGAAAATTCAGCTTTGCATCACAGAAATAAATTACATTTTAAATGACAAAAACAGCTCTTTTTAATTGTTCACAATATTATAGTTTTACTGTATTTTTGATCAAATAAATGCAGCCATGGTGAACATAAGAGATTGTCAGAAAATATTAGACATCTCCAAACTTTTGAATGGTGTTGTAAGTTTCATCACTTTGAAACACAAAAGCACACCACACCATTGAAGGTACATTTTTAACATCGCTGACCAGGGGCGCGGGAAGGTGTTTTATGTAGGGGGTGCTGGGGGGGGGGGAACAGAAAATCGTGCTATAGCCTACGCACTTTCATGAGATCGTGTTAGACAACAATTAACTATTTTACAAATGGGAATAGGCTACAATGAATTCATAACAATGTTTTACATTCAAGCTTAAAAACCCTTCAAATGTATAGTGAAAAGAGACCACGCTGGAGCCTCCATGTCCTGTAAAGCTCGCTTCAGCTTCCACTCTCCACACAAACTGTTGGATATTGCACATTTATATAGGTTAAACATTTAAACTAACACGGTGATATGCTTGAACTGTTTATAGGCCTATCTATCGATTTTATTTTAGTCAAGTCGTGATGATTTGATAAGGCTAAATTAATCAAACATAGGCGATCAACTCTGATGCTGGCCGCTTGGTCGTTGCTTAAAAGAAAAAAAATGTAACGAACAAAAAATGCTCCCAAGGTTTTTCTAAATTAACTTTATGAAGGATAAAAAAAAACGAAACATAGTCTAATCACTTTTCCATTACATACAAAACTGAACTATTTTAATAGGTAGCTATAAGCTGTTTTGGGAGAAGGGAAAGACTCATATCGCTGAGAACAAAAAAAAAGACGTTTTTTTTTTCTTCCAGTACATCCATGATATTTCCATGTTCCGCTTTTAAGCCACAACCTACAGATCCCACAACACAAACATAACATTCACAAACATAAAAGCAAGCATTGGCAGTGCTGCGTGTGTGATTTGGCAGGATGTGCTCAACGTGCGCATCAAATAGCCCTGCATCAGTTTAATAACTTTGATAACTTTAATTCTTACAACTGTTAAATTAATGGGCAAATGGTAAATATGTCGAAGATCACATAGAAATAGATAGCAAAATAGCCGATGTAAACTAAATATTATAAACATCGGAGCAACCTTATAGGCTATAATTTTTTTATTCACAACAGTTTACAGTTGCCCACAGAAAAAACAGGGGGTGCTGCAGCACCCTCAGCACCCCCTGTTCCCGCGCCCCTGTCGCTGACTCTCACAAACTAAGTGTTAATTGTTTGAAGAGAAACA
Organism: Oxygymnocypris stewartii; assembly: GCA_003573665.1. Lineage (NCBI taxonomy): Eukaryota > Metazoa > Chordata > Actinopteri > Cypriniformes > Cyprinidae > Oxygymnocypris > Oxygymnocypris stewartii. The sequence goes on along the minus strand of QVTF01019864.1, from coordinate 36,817 downwards.
CAGCATGCTATTGGTAGTGATAGTGGTAAAGAACAGCATAACACAAGCGTGGCTCGCACTGCTGCCGACAGATATACTCTTCTTTCATCACAAAGAACCTTTTGTGAAACAGAAAGCTTCTTCAGATGGTGAGGGTTCTTTATGGGACATTTAGCACCGTGAAGCTCCTTTATTTTTAAGTGTGTACATCTGATGCTACACGCGCTTCACTTCTGCAGTCAGCAAAGCAAACAGGGACCAAATGCAGGTAAGAGAAGAAGAGAGACAATGAGAGGAAGAGACACAGGGACAGATATGAAGACGAACAACAACGGCATTGAGTAGCCTCTTTATTTGAAAAGTGTTAAATTGGTGTCTTTATATGTGCCATGCATTATATTTAATATAATGGAGAAATTCTTTGTCCAAAGTCTATAGTCTTTATTTTCTCTTACTAGGCTTATTCTAGCATTTTATGTTTTTTAAATAAAAATTGTATTTTTATTCTTTTAGCATCATTTGTCAAACTTATAACTTAAACTTTGACAAAGGAGAAACTATTTATGGAAATGATGCCGGATTTACTCATACTTTGTTAAAAAATAACTTTGTTTAAAAATGATATTCACATATTAAATTAGTGTTGTCAAACGTTTAATCGCATGCAAAATAACAGTTTATGTTAATATATGTATGTGTACTGTGTATATAAATACACACACATACATGTATATATTTAACAAAAATGTGTTACGTTTGTGTATTAAATATTTATATAAGATATCATGTATAAGAATATATACATGTAAATATTTTCAAAGTATATGCTGTATGTGTGTGTCTTTATATATACATAATAAATATACACAGAACACACGCATATATTATGCAAACAAAAACTTATTTTGGATGCCATTCATTGTGATTAATCTTATGACAGCACTATTAATAAAATAAATTATAAATATATAAGTAATAACTGCATAATATTTTCACAAAATTCATATTGAAATGTTTGAGTCATTATTGTGTTGATTCTTGAAATTATGTTAATTTCTTTCTCTGTAGTTCATATTGATATTTATAGTCTTGATAATTAAGATTGTTATAATATATTTGATCTATTTTATAAAAGATTTGTATAATAGATTATACTGAAAAAAACACTTTTAATATACAAACTTATAATTACAAAGAAACTGATAAAGTAAAGGAAAAGTAACACATTGAATTAAATGAGGAATTTAAAAAGACTGAAATAATAAATACATTTTCTTGTAAAACATATTTCAATACTCTTTTTACAACTTCAAAACATCCTCAGTGTACTTGAAATTGAGGGTCTGGGGAAACAATCTATACTTAAAACTTATTAGAAAAATACATAATGAAAGCAAGTAAACTTTTATTTAAACATAAATTAAATCTGTTATTTTCTAGAAAAAAATCAACCCTGGGAATTGTTTTAATGTATTTTTATTTTTTTACATTTCTGTGTTCTTCACTGTACAATACAGGCCCATGTCATGTGACAATGACAGGAACAAGTGTGAGCGCTGATTGGCTGAAATACCCAAGGCATTTAATAATTAAAGTTGCTTCAGGGAGAAACCATTATATCTGTTAGACAGGTAAGTGGACACCGGCTGTAAATCTATCCCAGTCTCACAGTGAGCCCGAGGCCTGCCTGAACCTTTCACCGGTCACATCAGAAAAACACACGGACTTTACTTCATCATGGGTTTTATGATGACATTTGATCAGATTCATAAAAGCAACCTTCCCAAAGGTGAGCTAACAATGATTCCTGCAGCAATCAATAACATTTCTATAGTATTTATTGCTCAAAGTTTATGGATTACAGAATTTAAGAATTCACAAATGACAGCAATTTGTACATGTGTAATATTTTTTTTACGAATACAGCTAAGTTGTATAGAAAATAACATATATAACTATATGTAGTAGTAGTAATACACAATTTCTGTCATTTTCTATACAATGAATGCTGTTGATGGCAACATTTGAGCTCAAGAATGTCATTGAACGTTCAGTTGTTTGCATGCGAGTGCAGAGAATATTCCAGACATGACTGGTAATGTGAGTTTCTGAGAGCAGGTGGTGAGCAGGGGATGTCTTTTCTAAAGATGGCTGACAGTTTGAACCTTTGCATGAAAAGAAACATTACAGGATCATCCTTCGATCGAGGTTGATCGGCAATACATTTAAAATATTAATAAACATGCCTGAATAAATGATTATTGACTGCGGTGGAGATTATATCACTGTCCCATTCTTGCTGTTTGTGAAGTAATAGATTCACCTCTCATAAGAAGAAAAATATATTAGTTTTTTTTTTGAAAAAAAAAGATGACAAAAGTTTATAAGTGTTTGCTCGTCTGCAATAGCATAGCACGTTTCCTATTAGATGACGTATATTAGATGTCTTTAAGATGTTTATGATTTAGAAAGTATGTCAAACTGACATCTTACAGACGTCTGTCAGTCAGATGTTTGTACACAGAAGATGTGTTTAAGTCAGGTGATCTTTAACAGACATCTTGCAGATATATGTGTTATCTGTGACAGTAGCCTATGAATATCCATTTTTATTATATTGGGAACAGCAACTTTTGTTAGCATTTTTGTTACCATTATTGTAGCGATAAAGAGGATTTATAACAAAAAAGAAAAGTAAAGTCCAGCATTGGGAATTGAGTGATGGCTCAAGTGATCACACGAAATTATCCATTTAAACGAACCGATTCTCTAAATGATTCAGAGCGCTCTTCACTAAAGTAAGCTCGGTTTGTGCGTACACAGCCAGAGGGGGAGTTCAGCTCATTTCACCGTTCACCGACGCCGCGTGACGCTTAAACACGGGCAGCGCGCGCCGAACGCGAGGAAGCTCTCGCGCTCTCTCACGCGCAAAAGAACGAATGCATACTGATGAATTTGAATTTACCGTGTCAGATCGGACCTGAGCGTTTTAATCGATGTCGGAGATTTCTCTCTGGATATAAGCCGAACCACCATCCTCCTCAGCTGAAAGGAAAGACCTCATCTAAGGTAGGATGTTCACGCAGCGGCCTGGCGCGTTTCGAGTTAAAATGGATCTTTTTAAACAAATGATGGAGTGCAATCGTTTTGCTTCCGAGTCCGAGCTGAAAAGATGCTGATGATGCTGATGCAGAGGATTTTGCGCTCGGACCTTTGATGTTGTCGCTGCTTGTCATAATCAGGCGTTTTTAAAATAAATGAACAGTCGGTGACTATAAAGACGCATCACAGCTGTTGCAACTGAGCCTCATTGACATCATCTAAAGAAAGACAAATTCGGCTATATATATATGTATATATATATATGCAATATTTCATTTTTGAGGAGTAACGCTACAGTTATTGTCTTAGAGTCACGAGCCTCTTTATCTATCGCATTAAGCATCTATATATGTCATTATGCATCTAAATGCATCATTACCGAGCGGTGTTACAATGACAATATGTGTCATCGTCTTACAAAATATTTTAGTATGTAGGCTATCCAAGCACTATTCGAATGAAATCATTAAGGAGCTATATTTCGTTATCAATTTGCATCATGTATGAGGTTAGAATGATAAATATATATAATATACGAGCCAGTATTTGACAAGGATACAGTACAATAAATGTTCTATATCATTAGTGTGAAGATTAACATTTATTGTGTAGCCTATCCAATCACAGCAGAGCATAGGCTTGCATTTGTGACATATTTGGATGCCATGTCTTAGGTTTTCATGATCCGATGGCAGACAAATACTTGAAGGAAAATGTATTCATGCGATATGACCTTTAGTTTCCATGCATGTCTTCATTTCTTCTGCAGGGCCTAGTCAGTGGTTCAAGGACTCGGATGTATATGAGTGACATTTCTGGCTCCCATGAGATTGGATGTGTGCTTTTTGCTAGTATTTAAATGCAGAGCGTGTTTTTCTTGCTGTTGTTTGCTGATAATGTCTGTTTTTATGTGGGGATGTTGGTAGTGTGATTCTCTGCCACATCTGTTTGCAGGCTGGTTTTCGTTGGGTCACGCTACACACATTGATTTTTCCACAGGCTGTAACTTTTTTTGTGTGATATTATCCTAATAATACCTCTGTCATTTAAGCAGCATGTTATGCTATTTCTTTTGCTGCCTTGGTTTGTTGATAAATCGTAGTAACCTGTACAATGATATTTTTTAGTTTAAAGTGGCACGTTGTTTGTACACCTCATCATAGTCATGGTGCTCTACTTCAGACTTTCAATATTCGATACTCCTGGTTTCATGGTTCGGATTTTAGATTTAAAGGAATAAACATTATGTCAATATATACATATTTTGACACATTTTATGCCAAATGCTGTTTTTTTTTGTCATGACATGATGTAGCAGTTCATATATTTAAAATTAAAGGTAACACTTTATAATAACATTAGTTGATAAACATAAACTACTATTGATCCTAATGTTCATTTCAACATGCAAAATCAAAAGTTGGATCTGTTAATATTATTTAAATACTCGAACAAATGCATTGGTCATTGTTAATACATTAAGGTTAAGTAACGGGACCTTATTGTAACGTGTTACTGATTAAAAAGGAAGAGGGAAGTGCCTTTAATGATGAAATAACGTCCTACATCTTTGTCTAATGAACACTTTTTACATGGGTTCTCAAAAGCAGAAGCTAAATATAGCTGCATGAGTCGTATGGGCTACTTTTATAGTGTTTTTGGCATTAAAGTATGTAAATAAGGGCCAGATTGTCATGTTTATATACTATTCTTTTGGTACCTACGTCTTTTACATGTTTGATTGCTCACAAACTTTGGTTGAGACACTGGCCTTTTAGACCAAAAGACATACTGTATGCATCTTTTAGTCCTACGCCCACATTGTTGCATAATATAATGTAGCAGTGAAGGAAGTCACTGCACAGCCTCCCACTATATTCTCTGCACTTCCTCAGTTTCTCTTTAACTCTCCTCTCTGTTTCTCACAGAGGCAAATTATGCCAGCAGTACCAGAGTCCCTGTCTCTGGTGACGTGCCAGCCTGTTGGTGAGACCCTCCGCTCCAGTGCCCACCCCTGTGCCCTCTCCCCTGGCAGGCCCATGCTGGTGGATGCCCCGCTCAGGCCCACGCCCGCACCATGAGCGCCAACGGCCCTGCTCCGCCTGCTGCGACTCCTGCCGCGCCCCCCGCAGTCTCCCTGCCTGTATCGTCAGGGGTACCGGTCAGCTCGCTGGCCCAGAAGAAGCGGCAGCAGTATGCTAAGAGCAAAAAACAGGGCAGTTCGGCCAACACGCGGCCACAGAGAGCTCTCTTCTGCCTCAACCTCAACAACCCTATCCGCCGGGCCTGCATCAGCCTCGTGGAATGGAAGTATCCTTTTCTGTTTGTAAAACATTGGGATTGATTAATATCAAGACCCTTAGGGTGCTTAAAATGTTCTCATATCCAAGTTTAAAGGAGTTTTTTCCCCCAAAACGTCAATTCTGTCATCATTTGCTCACCTTTATGTCGTTCCAAAATTCGTTTCTCTCTTTCCACACAATGGAGGTCAAAGTTGTTTATACCCCAACTTTCTTTAAAATGCTTTCTTTCGCAGAAGAAAAAAATGCACAACTTGATGGTATGACAGCTATAATTAAGCCATTGGTTGAGTCCACTGAAAATTGTGAATGGTTTGGCTTTTTGGTGCTATCAGAACATTGATGTTGGACTATATCCACCCAATGGTGGTAGCCCTTGCGAAAAGTTAACTGTGGTTTTACTAAAAATAAAACAAAAAAGCATGGTTAGGTAAACCATGGTAACCACACATTAACTGTGGTTTTGCTACACTAACCATAGTTCAACAAAGGTATTTGTAGTAAAACTGTGGTTATACAAATGGAAATTAATATGCCAAAAACTATGGTTAGTAAACTTTTACTATAATAAAACCATGGTTAATTTTGTTAAGAGTTGGAGGTCTATCAGGTTGAAGGCAGCTTTGCAGCAAAATTGCAACAGAGCGATGCATAGATGCATTTTTATAGGCCAACTCAAAAGTTTGCATCATCCTGGTTCCCTCGATTAAAAACCCAACAGGATTTTTCCATTTACTTTTGGATTATGGCAGAATATAAGATCTGTGATCAACAAAAGTTGATGATTCTTATTCGATTGGTTCATCATGATAATCTTCATAAATTGGTTTGCAAGTGCGTGATTACAAACACAACGAGGCTGTAAAAAGTTGACAAGTAAAGAACAGTGGACTCAAATATGTGTATGTTTCATGAAAAAATGGTTGCTTACAGGTTTTCAGTATATTCATTTGAACACATAGAAAAACTAAGTGGTCTGTGCTTCAAGTCCAAGTTTGTTGTTTGTAAATACGCTTTGGAGTTTCTTAGCCATTATTTCTCTAGAAAACTAACATATGGTATGATTTGCTTGTGGCCTGTGCTGAAAAGAAGTGAAGGTGGGATCACGTAATTGAGCGAATCATCAAGAGAACAGGTAAACAAATGAAAGTAGTCCACCTTTACGTCTCTAGCAGACATCCCAGCTCGTGATCTCCGGTAGAAGCTTGTCTGGTGGTCTTTATTAGAGAGAAGCTGTGTTTCCTGCTGTGAGAAACACCTTAATCTCAAACGCAAGTCATTGTGTGTAGCGGAGCTTTGAAAATAGCATCTGTTCCCCGGCCCTACGGGAAGATAAAGGAGCTATGGCTTCCAGGCTGTAGATTGCAGATTCATCTCTTCGAGAGCGGATGTATAGCCTTCTTTTTTTCAAGCTGCATATTGTTGTTAAACAGTATAATGTACAGTGAAACAAGCCTTGCAGGTGTTAACATTTGTGTAGAAATGTGTTGTGTAGAAATATCTTAACCTAGCGCTAGCAGCCTTGTCTTTCCTCAAGGGAATCATGGGAAAGTCAGAGAGAACTTCTCCTGAATGGCGCATAATTTAACATTTTAGTGTCCTAGCTCATGGCCTAATAAGAGTATTTAGCAGCATAAAATTAGAGCATTGCATTGCACTGGATTTAAAAAACGCATAATTGTAATGTGAGACGCAACCTAGAATGTAGTGTAAAATCTATCCTTAACACACAAAATTAGGCATTTTTGTGAAAGCAGAGGAGAGATTTATAGGATTGACTGTCAAATATTTAATGTAGACTGCAGCACTTTCAGGTCCTCTGACTCACAGCAGTTTTATTTACATTTTGTACGTCTCACTAGCTGGCAAGCCGAGCGGCTGAGTCAGTGCTGTTGTGATGGGATTTTTACTGTTATACCGCATGCAAGTAGCTACTCACTGCGATTTACTTCTGACCCTTTTGAGCAATCACAAGATGAAATCTAGCTCAGTTGAATAATAAAGATGTACAGATGAACAGGGGCCGGTATGAGCGTTTCAGGCCAGCTGATGGAACATAGTCCAAGATCATTGAATAATTATGATACAGTATTTTTTTTTATGCCTTGTAAACACACAAATGTAGTTTTCAGTATTGTTTTTAATATTGTTTTGAGAATTATGTTGAATTTAATTCTAATTAAATATCACCAAGGAAGGTAATTATAGGTTATGTTGAAATTTAAAAAAATAAAACAAATCAGCAATCTTATGCCATAATGAATAGGGCTTATAAAAAAAACATAAATGTGTTCAGACCCTTAAAAAATGCAAGCAAGCCAAGTAACAAATCTGAATTTATGGCAAGGAAAGAAAGTACACTTTTGAATATTAGGTTTGGAGAAATTCCATTTTAATCGAGCCAACTTGAGGGATGAGTTGAAATTTAATTTATTCACGTTTCGACCTTGAATTTATGTCCAATATATGCCAGATTTATTTTCTTGTTTGATTGATTCCATTAGAAAATTTCACTTGTAAACCTTCACAAGAATGCCTGGATGTATATATGAATTGCCTCTGACTTGAATTATTAATAATGATTAATTATCTTTGTTCTACTCCTTAACTGTCATCTCAGGCCATTTGATATCTTTATACTGATAGCGATTTTCGCCAACTGCATGGCCTTAGCTGTATACATCCCCTTTCCCCAGGATGATTCCAACTCAACAAACCACGACCTGGTGAGTAAATAACTGCAACCTTTTGACCTTTTAGCTTGTTCCAGTCTGACCCCTGCCATGACCCCAAACCCACACTCACATTAACTGATGTTTGCATCTTAAAATGGGTCTCCGGTCAAAGAGTGCCTCATAAGGGATAGCTATTTCATTGTTTAATGGAGACTAAGCTCAATCTTTTTTACATTTTAATGTGTGCAGCTGTCATTATAGATAATTTCATAGTGAATCCTTGTGGCTTTAAGACCCCCTGTGGTGAAAATCAAGTTTTTAAATTTGTCTACATGTCTGTCTGCTGTTTTTAATATGCTTAAAGACAAACATGTACAAATTCATCAGTCAACATGAGCATTTTCTCCTTGAAATCCAGTGTAGCAAAGACATGGTTTGAAATAACCCAGGTTTCCTGTCACATACATGTAACCAATCCTGTCAACTAGTGGAGCAGGGCTTTTCATATCATTAGCAAAGTGTTTCTACAGATGAATGTTTTGAGTTTTAGAAGGTAGCTATCTGAGATGGTGAACAGGAACATGGTTTGTTTAACAATTGTAACACATTACTAGCTGTTTGATAATGCAGTCAAGCCAAAAGCTAATGATATCAATTACCATTACGTGTCCGACATTGTACAGAGCTATACATAAAATGTTACCTTTCTGATACAATGACTTGCATTCGACCCTGTATAATTCACTCTTCCTCTTCTTCTTTAGAATCAGTTTCTACAGTAGTTCAAACATATACGGATGGATTGATCTAATATTGCCACTTGGCATTGTGTAGCGTGAACTACTTCAGTTAACCGAGTGAAAGTTGAGCAGTTTTGAGCTGGTGGATTGAGTGGAGGCAGGGACTAATTAGCATATTCATGCAGTTCTGCGTATACTTAAAGAGTTAAAGATTTAGCTCACCCAAATATGAAAATTACCCCATGATTTACTCACCCTCATACCATCCTAGATATATAGTATATGATTTTCTTCTTTCAGATTAATACAATCAGAGTTATATCAAAAAATGTGTCCTGGCTCTTCCAGTCTTTATAATGGCAGTGAATGGGGGTTAAGATTTTGAAGGCCAGAGCTCCCGAGAGTTCTCAGACCCTCCCCTAGACAGCAAGGGTCCTTACACGATCAAGGTCCAGAAACATAGCAAGGACATAAAATAATCGATGTGACATCAGGGTTCAACCGTAATTTTACAAAGATTACTTTTTGTGTTGTTTTAAAGTTGTTGTTTTTTATTTTCTTTGCTCAGAAAAATAATCTCGTAAAATTACGGTTGAACCCCTGATGTCAAATCGATTATTTTACCGATCTCCTTGCTCTCGGGATGCATCAACAATATCTTCATTTGTGTTCCGAAGTTGAACGGTGGTCTTACGGGTTTGGAACGACATCAGGGTGAATAATTAATGACAGAATTTTCATTTTTGGGTGAACTATCCCTTTAAGGGTATTAGGGTACGTGAAAGCTATTTTGAGGCATGAATAAATTATTTTCACTGGGGGAAAACATTATAATTTTATATATAATATACGATATATTTAATAGATCATTTTGATTGTCAAAGATTAGTTTTAATGGGTAAAATTTGAGACTGCAAGGAGACTTTTTAGAACATACAATATATTATTAGTTAAGTTATAGCAAATGAGGGCCTTATTTGTCAAGAATTTTCATAATAAAGACCAAATATTGTTAGGAAATCAGGCCGGATTTCAGTTGTTTCATAATATTTTTTTCTTTGACAACAGGCGAATGAAAGACACACAAAGCCACGGCATTGTGATTATATGTGTATATTCCTGGAAGGACATAGAGGAAAATCTGTCACATTATAATCTCGATGATCTTTTCTGAGAACAGATGCACGCTCAGCTCAGACATTTTCTTTTCAAACTTGCTTCGCTTCCGTTTGACAAACTGCTTCGCTTGTACAGTTCAATTGATCTGATCTTGAACTCCTCAGATAAATGATTTATATTTAGACAAGCGGAGAATTTGAATCGAGTTCGGAGGGGGCGGATGTTCTTCTCTGTACTTTGGACCGAGAGGACGATTGTGAGTTGAGATAAGACAGCTGTTCGATCTTGTGGCGGAGCGCGGCTCAGCACGAGGGCTTGGTGATTTGTGAATAGCTCTCATGGCTACTGGCACAGTTTAATTTAGTGATTTCAGCAACTCAGACAGGAAAGAGAAACGGCAGGAAGAGATGGGGCTTCCTGGTCAGCCCCCCCCCCCCTCCCGAAGCATTTTTGGGCTACATTTGACAAAGTTCTTTGGCTGTAAAACTCTTGTTTTATTGAAACGTTCAAACTGAGCAGGTGATATTTCTGCTGGACTTCGTTTGTAGTCTTACCATGTGACCAATTCAGATTACCGTAAACCTCACAAGCAGGGCATTGTTCTTTTAATGCACACTTGCAACAGCAATACACATCAAACAAACAACCTTGTCAGTTGTATTCCTCTTGCTTGTCTATTTTTTCATGTGCTGGCTGTGTTATCTCATTCATCTGCACTCCCATGTGTGTGTTAAACAGCAGGAGGTAATCGCACAGCAAAATTTCATCAGAATCCCAGCAGGTATGATAGTCTATAGGGTCAAAGATGTTCCAGCAACCCATATAAAGGGTCGATGATGCTTTTATATATTTTACTAGATTAATAATTTGTGATGTTGCTGTGAACATCAATTCATACTGATAAATGGACTTAAGTCATACAGTATATATAGGCACCAAGGGCCAGACTAATGAAACATTCTTAAAATAATTGTTATCTGCTATTCATCATCTTATATTGTTCATCTCTTCTTTTTTCTTAAGAACGTGAGATTTTAAATTCCTAAAATAATTTTCTTATAAATGATCATAACCTCTTAAAGTTAGCACAACTTTGTCTAAATCCCCATAGGTAAGATGTTTAAGGAATTTGTTGGATTGTTTCAAATATTAAGCATTACAGCATTGCACTAGCTAGAATGCATTTATATTACTAGGGATGTGTGATTATAATATATAATTATTAAATAGTTATTACACATTTGAGAGACCCATAGAGTCAGAAAACACCAAATTTGTCTTTTTTATTTTTAAGAAAAATAAATATATAAATACAAATATTGTTCTTAAAAATATATTAGAGAACCTCAAGAATCTTTCCAGAATTTACCCATAGAAAAGATCTTACAATGTTTTTGTATTTCACTGTTCTTAAAACAATTTGGTAACATTTTAGTTTGGGGACCAACTATCTCTGTTAACTGTTAACGACAACTTTTTCTTATTAATAGTTTGTATGGTAGTTGGTAATTTAAGAATGGGATAGGATTAAGGGATCTAGAATATGGTCTTGCAGAATATGGCATTAATATGTGCATTATAGATACTAATAAACAGCCAACATGCTAGTAATATGCATGCTAATAAGCAACTAGTTAATATTGAGAATTGGTCCTTAAAATAAAGTGTTACTTAATTTCTTTGTGAATCTGGCCCAGAATATCATGAACACTTTATTGTGGGTGTTTTTCTTTTGGCCAGTATCTCGTTTTATAATGTCTGTTTTTTTCCCCACTTGCCTGCAGTTGTAATTGGCTTGCGAAGGTTTTGAAAGCTGTGATATCTGATCACAGAAAGTGAGGAATAGAAATAGATTGGTGCAACTTAGCAGCACATTGCTTCCTCATATAATATGTAAATGAATACAGAGGCTGTCTATCACTGATTTTAGCACCGCAGAGAACACCTCACACAGGACTGCATGAGGTTGTGCTGCTTTCAGAGCATGGAGAGCTCAGAGATAGCGTCTGTGGCACAGATCAAACATTGTTACTGACTAGAAAGCAGGTTGGTAATTCTTCATTTCCTCAGCTGAGCTTCAGTTTTAGTTGTGGTTATAAATGCAGCTCGTGGAAGTTCTGTGTAGATCACAGACTCCAATTAGGGGGTCCGGTTCGGGATCAAACGTCTCTTAGATCCAACAAATGTTTTTAAGTGTTTTTCAAAGCATAACTTTATCACAGACCCCACACTGTCTCATGTGAACAAAATTCCCAGCTGACTATTTAAAACTGACTATTTTTCCAGGGAACTTTTAATGCTGATCTGTAGTGTATTATTAGAATATACACAACACTAAAGTTCAAAAGTCAGTCAGTTTTTTCTTAATTAGTATTTTTATTCAGCAAGGACTCATCAGCATGCTTAAAAGTGATCGTAAAGAGATTAAGAATGTTTCAAAAGTTTTCTGTTTTAAATATTTGCTGTTCTTTTGAGCTTTCTATTCTTTAAAGAACTCTGGAAAAAGGTGTATCATGTTTTACCAAACATATAATCAATTATATTTTATAATATATTCATATTAGAATAATTATACTGTTATACTGAAGACTGGAATAATGATGCTGAAAATTCAGCTTTGCATCACAGGAATAAATTACATTTTACAAAATGTAATAATATTTCACAATATTACTGTTTCCACTGTATTTGATCACATAAATGCAGCATTGGTGAGCATAAACATTTGAAAATCTTACCAACAACAAATTTCCGAATTGTACAGTATGTGAAATAGGACAGTCCTCCAGTGATTAGGTACTACAGAACAACGGTAACGTCTGTGCTGTGTAATGAGGTTTTTCTGTGCCTCTTTTTGTACATGAGTTCCTTGTGTATTAGGTATCCTATTTCTAAGGGAATTCATTACCCAAAGGTGTCAGCTTTCATTTGGCCTTTCCAGGAGATAAAGTTTGAGTATTGGAGTATAGAAAGTGAAAATTCTCAAAGGTGTGTTCTGGGTTCAAACAAGTCAAGCAACCACAGCGTCTGTGATGCATAAGACACAGACAATCACTTTGACCTTCTCTCAGTTTACACTCATGCACTTGGAATGAAATTCAATAGGACATGATATTCAGGAAGGTTAAAAACAGTGACGTGAAGTTCAAATTTATTTTCTGTTTTAGGTGGATGAATCGCACATTTGAAGTCTATTAGTCTAAACAAGTACATTCTCGACTAAAAAAACTCTTAAAACTACTGTCACAAAAACAGTGTTATTTATTAAATTATAGTGGATTTGGGCGTCCGCCATGACACTTGCTGTGAGAAATACCACAAGTGGAGTGATCCAAACGGTTGGAGTTCTGTTACACTCTAAAGAATGCTGAGTTGAAGTATGAACAAACTCAAGAAAGTTGGGTTAAACATTAACCTAACTGTTGGTTGAAAACAACCCAATCGCTGGGTTTGTCCATATTTTACCCAGTGCTGGGCTGTATTTAACCCAGCATTTTTAGAGTGTTTCACTAGAATATTGCACTTCTCTTGGCTTATCAGATTCGAGGACTAGAGAAAACTGTTGTATAAATATATGTTTACATATGGAAAGTATTTACAGAGCTTCACTTTTTCCACATTTTGTTATGCTACAGCCTTATTCCAAAATTTATTAAATTCATTATTTTCCTCAAAATTCTGCAAACAATACCCTATAATGAAAACATGAAAGAAGTTTGTTTTAAATCTTTGCAGATAAAAAAATAAATAAAAAATGTGAAAAAAAATCAGATGTTTTTATTAAGGTTAAATAAATAATCACATTTGTTTTCTTTTCAGTTTTGAGAGTAAACCTCTGTTGTGCAGCACTTTGCTTGCCAATAAATAAAAGGGTTTCATTTTCATTTGATTAGGATAAATTCAATTAATGTTTTATGGCTTCATTTGATTACCAGGAAAAAATATATAATTATAAGGACCTATTAAATAAAGAGAGAATCGGTTTTCAATACAGGCCTGTGACTCTTAATGTGTTCACCACTTGTAAACTGATCAATGTACTAGTCATTTTTTTTTTAAATATCAATTGTATTTGCATTAGTGGTGGGCCGTTATCGGCGTTAACGCGAGACTCTTATCGGCGATAAAAAAAATATCGCCGTTAATCTATTCTCAAAGTTGGGTTGGGAGCTGGGTCTATACTACGCACTATGATGACTTTCACCCTGATATTTTAGCGCGGATGTATACCTAGCCGAATTGCACTGTAGGGGGCGAGAACGAGTCTTCGAACTAGAGGCTCGCAGTCCGTGAAGGACAGATTGTTAACGGCTGGTCTATGTGGTAATACAATCCAGGACATCCAAACGCTCACCTATCATTCATCAACCTCAAATATGGCTTTTCATCTGAAAGATGTATGTAGTAGCAACTTTACATGGCCGCTCAATATGATGTTAACCTAGAGAAATGTGCGCTATTGAAGTGTTTGTGTGGAAGCGCGTTTGCTGCAGGACAGGCTCCGGTGCGCTCACTTGCTCTTAAAATCTCCGTCATTTTTGGTCATACAGATAAAAGTAGCCTAATACATCTTTCGAATCTGTAAAGACTCTACGTTTATTTGTGTACACTCAGAATAACAACGAAACGTTGCGCTTTTAAGCAAACAGGATGCGCTTTAGGTCTCATGTGAACTTGAGAATTCACTCCCGTGTCACCCTCTGCTTCGAACCTGTGTGTATGCCTAACGTTACTGTGAAATTACCACATCAGACGTGACGTGCTAACATGGATGCAGCTATGAAGCCGCCGGGTTTGCTTCAGGGAAAATTTATTTTTAAGAAGCTTCCCAATGGAAACTGTAAACAGTTCATCACGACCTCTTATGTAGGCCTACAGTTCAAAATTCATGTTTAACTGAATAAACAGTTAGTAAACACAAGTACATCTTATTGAACATAATTTATTTTCATCACCAATTATCATAGTAGAACAGCTTTCTCAAGCAGTTTGTGATGCATTCTGGAAACAGGAGATGAGCCCCTGGTCTAATGCGCCACCTGGCTTGAGAAACCCGTTCTCAAAGACTTACTTTAAGCCATTATTTGGGTAGCACACATATTCTGAATGCCTTCGGCAGAATTCAAATGAGCCATTTTAATCTAGATTAATCTAGATTAATTCCAAAATTAATCTAGATTAATCTAGATTAAAAAAATTAATCTATGCCCACCCCTAATTTGCATTAAAACTATATTCAATGAATGTAATAAAAAAAATGAGAATTGAACCAAGATTCGAATAAGATTGAATTGAGAGCTTGCGAATTGTTATTTAGTGCTAAATTTCTCCAAATCTGTTTCCCGAATTCCTGAAATGTTGGAACGTGTTTTAAATTTGAATAAAATGAAAACTAAAATAATTTCAAATAGCATGAGCCAATATTTTATTCACAATATAACATAGATAACATAACAAATGTTTAAACTGATACATTTAAAAATGTTATGTACAAAATGAGCTCATTTCGAATTTGATGCCTGCTACAGGTCTCAAAATAGTTGGGACGGGGCATGTTTACCATGGTGTAGCATCTCATCATCTTTTCAAAACAGTTTGAAGACATCTGGGCATCAAGGTTATGAGTTTCTGGAGTTTTGGTGTTGGAATTTGGTCCCATTCTTGCCTGATATAGGCTTCCAGCTGCTGAAGAGTTTGTGGTCGTCTTTGACGTATTTTTCATTTAATGATGCTCCAAATGTTCTCTATAGGTGAAAGATCTTGACTACAGGCCAATTCAGTACCCGGACTCTTCTACTACGAAGCCATGCTGCTGTAATAGCAGCAGTATGTGGTTTTACATTGTCCTGCTAAAATACACATCATCTGGAGGGGAGCATATGTTGCTCTACAACCTTTATATACCTTTCAGCATTCATAGTGCCTTCCAAAACACGCACGCTGCCCATATCGTATGCACCTATGCACCCCCATACCATCAGAGATGCTGGCTTTTGAACTGAATGCTGATGACATGCTGGAAGGTCTCTTTAGCCCGGAGGACAGGGTGTCTGTGATTGCCAACAAGAATGTCAAATTTGGACTCGTCTGATTATAGAACACTTTTCCATTTTGGAACAGTCCATTTTTAGCCTTGGCCCACAGGACATGACGGCGCTTCTGGACCATGTTCTAATATGGCTTTGTTTCTGCATGATAATGCTTTAGTTGGCATCTGCAGATGGCATGGCGGATTTTGCCCATTTAGTAATGTCAATGACAGAATTTTGCCGATGAATGATGCAGTGTCGCTGAGGGCCTGAAGTCCACAAGCATCCAACAAAGGTCTTTGGCCTTATGCCCTTACGCGTGACCTTTTCAGCGTAATTACGTATTAGATAACATCATGAACGTGCATCGTAGAACAGGCGAGCATTTGTGTTTATAAAGCATATAAATTAATTTTATTTTTTTATGACCAATCGTTTTGCTAGATAATACACTAATTCATTGTCTAGTATCGTTTATAGCCCTTTGAAGCTGCACTGAAACTGTAATTTTGACCTTCAACCGTTTGGGGTCCATTGAAACTAACTATATGGATCAAAATCCTGAATGTTTTCATCAAAAACCTAAACCTTCATCAAAATTGCTAATAATATTGCTTTCTCTATTGAAAAAGTAGTCTCAAATATGTACAGATCAAGGATTGTTTGCAAGTGAAAACAGTCCAAAGCAGTTTTAAACAAATATGTCAGTGAATTGTGATGTGAGAGGACAATAGAGGATGGACTTTTGTCACTGCTGGAAGTATTATTATGGATCATTAATGCCTTAATGAGGGATTTGTTTCTTACAAACACAACTTATCTCTTCACAAGATGTTAATTGATGGACTGGAGTCATGTGGATTATTGTGATGATGTTATTATTCTGACGGCACCCATTCACTGCAGAGGATCCGCTGGTGATTTCTCCTAATCTGTTCAGATCTTGGATGGCCTGAGGGTGAATACATTTCAGCTACTTTTAATTTTTAGGGGAATGTGTAATCCTTTAAATGTAATATTTAGCAAATTTCAAAATACAAATCTATTTTGTGCTGCATAATTTCACTGATGACAACATCTACAGGTGCATCTCAATAAATTAGAATGTTGTGGAAAAGTTCATTTATTTCAGTAAATCTACTCAAATTGAGAAACTTGTGTATTAAATAAATTCAATGCACACAGACTGAAGTAGTTTAAGTCTTTGGTTCTTTTAATTGTGATGGCTTTGGCTCACGTTTAACAAAAACCCACAATTCACTATCTCAACAAATTAGAATATGGTGACATGCCAATCAGCTAATCAACTCAAAACACCTGCAAAGGTTTCCTGAGCCTTCAAAATGGTCTCTCAGTTTGGTTCACTAGGCTACACAATCATGGGGAAGACTGCTGATCTGACAGTTGTCCAGAAGACAATCATTGACACCCTTCACAAGGAGGGTAAGCCACAAACATTCATTGCCAAAGAAGCTGGTTGTTCACAGAGTGCTGTATCCAAGCATGTTAACAGAAAGTTGTGTGGAAGGAAAAAGTGTGGAAGATAAAGATGCACAACCAACCGAGAGAACCGCAGTCTTATGAGGATTGTCAAGCAAAATCAATTCAAGAATTGGGGTGAACTTCACAAGGAATGGACTGAGGCTGGGGTCAAGGCATCGAGAGCCACCACACACAGACGTGTCAAAGAATTTGGCTACAGTTGTCGTCAGAGGCGTCTTACCTGGGCTAAAGAGAAGAAGAACTGGACTGTTGCCCAGTGGTCCAAAGTCCTCTTTTCAGATGAGAGCAAGTTTTGTATTTCATTTGGAAACCAAGATCCTAGAGTCTGGAGGAAGAGTGGAGAAGCTCATAGCCCAAGATGCTTGAAGTCCAGTGTTAAGTTTCCACAGTCTGTGATGATTTGTGGTGCAATGTCATCTGCTGGTGTTGGTCCATTGTGTTTTTTGAAAACCAACGTCACAGCACCCGTTTACCAAGAAATTTTGGAGAACTTCATGCTTCCTTCTGCTGACCAGCTTTTTAAAGATGCTGATTTCATTTTCCAGCAGGATTTGTTACCTGCCCACACTGCCAAAAGTACCAAAAGTTGGTTAAATGACCATGGTGTTGGTGTGCTTGACTGGCCAGCAAACTCACCAGACCTGAACCCCATAGAGAATCTATGGGGTATTGTCAAGAGGAAAATGAGAAACAAGAGACCAAAAAATGCAGATGAGCTGAAGACCACTGTCAAAGAAACCTGGGCTTCCAGACCACCTCAGCAGTGCCACAAACTGATCACCTCCATGTCACGCCGAACTGAGGCAGTAATTAAAGCAAAAGAACCCTTACCAAGTATTGAGTACATATACAGTAAATGAACATACTTTCCAGAAGGCCAACAATTCACTAAAATGTTTTTTTTATTGGTCTTATGATGTTTTCTAATTTGTTGAGATTGAATTTTGTTTTCTTTGTTAAAATGTGAGGGTTTTGTTAAATGTGAGCCAAAATCATCACAATTAAAATAACCAAAGCATGTATGGCATACTTAATTTATTTTACTTGACGTATTGAACACGGAACATTGTTTTAAGACATTTTGTTTCATTACTGGTTATTTAGCAGATGCTTTAAGAGACTTATGTGTACATTTTACAATGTCATAAGATTTCTAACCATAAGATTTCTGCTTCAAATAGATCATGCGTCAGTTTGCCAAAAAAGGAACATCTTCAGTCGAGTACATGAAACATATGCTTGAAGCCCTAAGTTCTTGGTACACTAATGACGTACCTGTCTGAGTCAAACATTCCCTATTCATGTAATACTTGCGGTTTGCTGTTTCCTCTTCTTAACATACAAAATGCTGCTCAGAAATCTGGCTAGCAGCAGGTATGAGTATAAAAATATAATTTGGTACCTTTAAGGTGCACAAGGTGACACACAGTTTCTTTAGACACTCACATTTCTTCATCAGACACAAGCACAGACTCAGAGTCTGGTATAAGGTTATTCCTGACTGTTTCATGCAGTAAATTGAAAGCTCCAGGCAGCTCCTGCTGTGTACAAGCATGCCCTTTTCATGACCAATAATATTCACATTCTCCAACCTTTCCCATACACACACACACACACACGTGTCATGTTGTCTCACGATGGAAACCTTACATTCACTTCTGTTGTTCTTAAATTAAGTTCATTATTATTACTACACCAGCGCGTTACCTCTTGCAGTCATATTTTGGGAATTACTACATGCAAAATATCACAGTAACATGGTACAGTGATTGTAATGGATGGGTGACAGGACATTTTAAGCTGTGACAGCATTGTCCTGCAGTGTGACTGTTTTAAAATGCACTTTACTAATTCATTTATAATTATACATGCTGCTTTTGTTATCTCATATTGACTTCATGGAATATTTAGACATTTATAAATGCATTTATTACATCACAGGCCGTTTTAGTGAACTGCAAAAAAAGCTAGGTGGTTAAAATTACATGTTGTAACTTTTAACAGCACATAAAATACACCACGACTATTAAAAAAAATTAAAAAAAGATTTTTACTTAAAATCATTTAATAATTAGCATTTTCATAGTTCATACATAGTTCATAGGATTATTTCATAATTTACATATTTTAAGTATTCCAACGTACTTCACAGAATAAAGATCATGGTTCTAGTGTCGGGAAATTACGTTTTCTTTTATTTCATTCCTACGGGAGAGGATTTCTTGGAAAGTTTAGTTAAATATTTTATTTATAATTTTCTAACCATCTAACTTTTTTAAACAACACACTGTCTGTGCCCCATTTATGTCAAATAGTTCAACTTATTTAATTTAAATAAGTTTTTTAACTGAACAGTTAGAATGAATAAACTGGTTATATTGTCAATATAAAACTAAAAGCACAAGTTTTTTTCCCACACAATTTGATTTTTTGTACCAAACCCGTTTTTTGTATCCAGTATTTTCAAAAAGCATTACTTTGGCATTCTTTGATAACAATTAGTCCATTTATAAAGCTTGTTTCCATGAGGTTGGCCACAGTGTAGATTCTTCAGGTTTTAATTTTAGAACAAATTTGTCCCTATACGAGAAAGGACAAATTCAAGCAAACTCCGCACATTTTGGCCTGCGTAAGCTTTAAACCATCGTTTCAACAGTTGTCAGGTCTAACCTATATAGAGTCAGTGAGATGAGAAAAGCTTAAAATAGAGCAAAATTTGAGATAGAATCAGTCCCAAGCACAAAACTGCACCATAAGAAGTATGAGGAAAAGACTGAAGTTAAGCACAAATCTGTTTAGAAGAGAACCCACTGATTTGAGACGTGTGTGTTTGTGTGTCTGGCTGTGTCTCCGGACCCCAACGGTGATGAAGGCTGAAGTGTATGTTTAATCACTTAGCTAACTGCTTATTTTCACCAGATGCGCTGACTTCCTAGTGCTCTTTATCTTAGCGTGTGTGGGTTTGACGGCTTTGGAAAGCCACTGTCCATTCGTGTGTATATGCACGTGTAATACTGATAGGAGTGTTTGATTTTGTGTGCCACGCTGTGTTTTATATGTATTTCGATTAGTGGGATTCTGTGTAATGTAGTGTGTGTGTGTGAGAGAGAGAGAGAGAGAGAGAGTGAGAGAGAGAGAGAGAGAGAGAGAGAGTCATGGAGTTTGTTCTAGTTTACATTCTCTCAGTGCATTTACTAACATTTCAAATTGTATCTTTAATACTCATAGTTAAAGCCATTTCATTTCTGAACCCACGTATTGCACATGTAGCATTAAGTTGTTTTAGATAAAAGCATCAGTTAAATGAATAAATGTAAATGTCATGCTCTAATGTGAGACAGCATGAAATGCAGTAGTATTCATAATCTTAAACATTTCTGAGCAAGTCATTTTAGTGAGGAAAAACTATTACCTGGGATTTGATGTTATCTACTGTCAATTGGGTAGCTCATCAACATTTTCTGAAATATTAGGTTTTTTAATAAGTATATTTCATATTTTTTTATTGTAATGTTTATTTGTCTTTCATGCATTTACAGCATGAGGGAAATTGATTTTTCTTAAAATATAAATACAAATAATAAATAAATATATATATATATATTTTTTTTAAATAAACAATTATTATAAAATTAAATAAATGTAGCTTAATTTGATTTTAACTTTAATGATACAAACCACAATTTAGTTTGTTCGGTTCTGGGAATTCCTATGGAGATTTGAGAAGTGTTGAAAATCCATTTGTGACTAATATAGAACAATACAAGTTTTGTTAGATTTTTACTCAACCACTCAGATTTTCAGTGGCTTCAAGTGGCTTCAGGTGTTCACATGTATGTGCAGAAGCTGGTGGTCCTGTGTGTGTGTGTGTGTGTGTGTGTGTGTGTGTGTGTGTGTGTGTGTGTGTGTGTGTGTGTGTGTGTGTGTGTGTGTGTCTCTGGCATTAGCACTCCGTCCTGGCGTTTTCCTCAGGTGATCTCGTGTTCAGGCATAAATAAGCGATCTTGCTGATGGGCATGGAGTCAAGTCATATTTCAGAACACTTACTAACACACAGAGTCACTCACAGGGACACACATACAAAATAGATACAGCATAATATACAAGGTCATTTATTTTTGGCAGTGCCTGAAATGGCTAGCTGGCTATATTTGTAAAGGTGGTTGTAAATAACTGGACTAGTGTTCTGGAAAAAAGGATTCTGGATTATTATAAGGATTTATTTCATGTTAAACAAGACATGTTGGTCGAAGAGAACTGTCCATGAAATGTAAGTAGAAATGAAACATCTACAAATGACTAACTAGCAGCTGTTTTTGTTACAAACTTAAAGACATCACTAGATGTTCTGACTTCAGTGCTGATGTTTGGATACAATACAACCTTGACTAATATATTTCCTGAATGAATAGAACATCCTGTAGCTTATCAAGAGAGGGTTAGAAGCGTTTGTCAATGTTTGGTTAAACGGTTTGATTTTCTATTAGCTTACTTCCAGTTGTACTTTGCATCAAGCTGTGAATTTGTACTTTACTGTAAGTTATAATAAAATATTATTATCAAAAGTATTTTTTTTTTTTTGTTTTTTTTTTTTTACAATTGGTGAAGTGAAATTAAAGTTTTTCTTTTTATGTTTTAGTATTCAATAAGTCTCTGTTGAGCATTATATAGATTTTATAGATACATTCGATTTATGACAATCGGTGGTTACCAAATGATGGAATAAAACATTAACCGTTTAATTAAGCTTTTAAAATGCAATCCAATTACAATTTGACAATATATTTGTATTATTTTTTTAGCAATTACTGCACCAAGATTACTGCTAAATTTAAAACATAGAATAATTATTTTAATGTTGTTATTATTACTTAGAAATGTACATTCTGCTGTGCGATATAAATCATTTCTGTTCAAGTTATTGTTATGGTGCGTCATAGGAAGGCAGATAATGACAAAAAGTGCTTTCCAAATCTTAGTTTAATCATAAACATAAGGAAAATAGTGAAGGTACACACAACTTAAAATAATGTAGAACGGACAATGCTAAGAGAGAACTGAGGGTTTAAGTGGGGTAAAAAACAAAGCAACTGAGGTAATTAATCATACACAGGTGAACAGAATGATAATCAGGAAACTAAGGAAAACTAGGTCACAGGGAACAGGCCAACTGAAAACACAATGAAAACTAGGACAAAAACCAAACATAACTCTAACAATACTCCCCCCTCTCGGAAGGCGCGTCGCGCACCGTAACAGTTCCACAGGGGAGCGAGGGCAGGTGGACAGAACAGGAACAGAAATAAGGGTGGCCTCCAGGGTGGATCAGGGAGTTCAAGAGGCTGTGGAGGAGTTGGCCATTCAGGAGGCCATGGATCATGGGCCTTCATGGCCTTGTCCAGGTTGCTCCGCTTTTCTTGGGGGAAATGGACCTACAGGCCAGGATGGGTTCCGGAGTGAGCTCTGGAGACGAAGGAGGGATGGACGGGATCAGCAGAGACGAAGGAGGGATGAATGGGACCAGCAGAGACAAAGGGGGGCTCAGGCATGAACTCAAACTCAACAAGTTCGGGGACGTGCGCTGGAGCGGCCGGCGGGCTTGAGAGAGGAGTGGCCCGCTGTTTCTGGGCTGAGGACTGGAGCAGATCTTGGAGTTGGATTCGGAGGAAGGAAGGCAGATTTCAGAGTTCAGCGCTGGTGGAACTCTTCTGAGCTCGGGGAAACACAGGATAACACAGATTTCTGCATCATAGAGCCCTAAATAAATGCAGCCTTTTTGACATAAGAAACTTTGTAATATTAAAAAGTCTTGCCAACCCCAAATTTTGAACGGTTGTGTCTGTCCAAGCACCTCTTGTCCATATAATAAAATTGAATGATGTTCCTGGTTCTTTCAGCTTTTGTTGTATGGAAAAGAGCTACTTAGTTGTGTTCAATGAATGCCAGAGTTATTTGGATTTGACCCTGAGGATAAGGATGAGGATGTCTAAATAATAACAACAGTTTTTGACTGGAGGAGATCCGTTTAACGCTCTATCCCAAACGTTTCTGCTTCGATAGTCCCTTCTGTTTAATCAGATGCCACATGAAGTTGTTTGAAATAGTTTTGCTCCAGAGGTCATTGTGTGATAAATGAATATCTAAATGGAATTCGAGATGGAGTGTTGAATTGCAGTATAATGGAAGATAATGATGTTTTGAGGGAGATCTTTGGTGCAGGAGATTTATCTCCTCATTAGTATTCAGTCATATTTTTCATGTGCCTGTGCTCTCCACTGCCGCCCCCACACACTGCCCCTCAGTGGTTAGGGGTGGAACAGTGCGCCGAAGACCGCCGGATTCTGAGCGGCACTGCATGATGTGAAGGGATGCGGTTTGTTGCTGGGTTACTTAGCACGAGTTTGACGTTCAGGATTGCATGGCTGAGAGAGATAGAGAGAGAGGAGGTGGAATAGATGCTGTATTCAGCTGTCTGTCATCATGCATTCAGAGTTTATCACTGCAAGGTCATTGGAAAAACCGTCATATTTCTATAGCGTGTTTGTGATCAGGATCTTTTCTCTTTGAGTTCCTTTCTTTCTGTAGAAAAGTACTTCCTGTGCCAGTACGCAGTTGTTTGTCACTCTTGTTCAACCACCCACACACACACACACACAACACACACCGTAGGAGGTAGAGGGGCAACTCCATGAAGTGGTCTCCGCTCCCTCCAGCTCTCCTGGTGCAGGCTGACAGATCTATACAGGCAAGAGAAAGAAAGAAAGATGGAAGTAGAGGAGGTAGAGAGATGCATTTTTCCTGTCTTTCAGAAATACCAAGCTGTAGCTTTGTCACAATGCTTCTACTGATTTGAAACCTTGAAATCATTAGTCAAATGACATCAAGAACTTGTATGCAAATGTATGTATTAAAACTAGGGCTCTCAGTGGTCTCAACACCTTTATTTAAAGTGATTCATTCTATTTATTATAATAAATAAATGATTGAATAATATGGTATATTTATATAATATTATACAATATCGTTTTTCGATTACACACACAATACCGGTGGCCTTTTTATATTTCAGTTTAATCTTCATATTATGATGAACATTTTATATTGGGGAGAGAAAAAACACCCATTTGCATTTTGACTAAATGATTTGGCAAAGAAGGCAACCTACAGCTTATGGTGGAATATTGGATTTATTTAATATTCCATTAAAAAATGCATAGAAAAACAAAAAGCTCACAATAAATTATACCTTTACTATAATATTATCAGTTATCATTTGTGCAAATGACCAGTTTCCGTGACATGTAGCACAGCAATGTCACAAGCGTGTAACCGTGATAATCGGAAAATCTGCAAAATCTCCACCGGTTGATCAATTTCTACTGGTTAATCATGTCTACAGGCATTTCGCCAACCCCTAAATTGTTATATGCAATTATTTTGAATAATTAATGAACAATAGGTATTTAGTATGAATTATCAAAATGTGTAAGACCTAATTGAAACTAAATATGGTAAACTTGGCATTGCTCATAATTTGCTTCTGGGATTTCTGATCAAATCGTTAACCCTAAGTATTAATGTTATGACACTTTTCACTTGTAACACAATTCTCAAATCATACGGCTTGTTGACGTGAGGTGTGTTTTGTAATGTATTTTTTGGACTACATCCTTTAACAACATCCTTTGCATCATTATAGTGAAATCTACATGGACAAATCCCACTCGTAAAATATTTATTGATTTATTGACTGTTTGTTGCCAGATGAATAATGTATTTGCTGGTATGTGCCTTATATTCTGTTACTTTGAACAGAGGACATTGTGATGTTTCCAGGATGATAAACGACATGATGTCACTCTGACTCATGTCACGGCAGCTATTCGCCACATGCACACGTGTGTGTGTGTGTGTGTGTGTGTGCGTGTGTCTATATGCTTCATTTCAAACCAATGGTTATGCTAAATGACATGCCATATTTACCAATTATCAAAACTAAAAATAACCAAATCAGAATCAGATTAGCCTTCTTGATGGATCAGCATTTAGCATTAATTTATTACATTTCTCTGTTCACATTTTTTGTGAATCAGTTTATTATTAATAATTTTATCAAGCACTTACAGGATTTCATGGATTCTTCCTGAAAGATTGCTCATACACTAATTTAGTTTTGTGTTTGCACTCTATCGTATTGATTTTACTGTAATATCGGCTTGATTTATATTATGATTGTGGACCGATCTCAAATTAGTCAATTATACTTGAAGGAGCTTTAAGTTAAAATAAGTTTCCCCTAAAATGACCCATTTAGACCTATCAGTAGCAGTTATTTTAGTAATTGAGTAATTAATTGGTTGATTATTTTGACGAGTAAGACCAGAGCAAACAATGAATTCACAATAGCACTATGCTTTATTACGGTTTTTTAATTGTTTGAATATTTCATGCAGCTTTAGTAAATGATCTAACATGCTTATGCGTTTCATGGGTTCTTGTCCATGGAATGCGCTACTGTCGGTATTTTGCAGGTTAATCGCCGCGGGCAAAATGCAATCGAGGAATTTTTATAATCGAGGACTCTAATTGAATTGAGGAATTGTGACAGCCCTAGAACCATTTATAGTTTCTTTCTTCTAGAGAACACAAAATAAGATATTTCATGCTGCTCTTGTCCATATCTTGCGTCCTTTTTAGAGGTTGACAACCCCTGATTACCGTCTATGTACTTTCATTATGTGGAAAAGAGCAGCATAGACATCTCAAAACATCTTATTTTGTGTTTCATAGAAGAAACTAAGTCATATTTGTAAGGAGGTTAAGTTTGTTTTTGTGATAAAGGACAAGTTTATCTCAGGCTATCTAAGATGTAGGCCTAGATGAGTTTATTTCTTCATAGGAATAGTTTTAGCAAAGAAATGTAGCATTGCATCACTTGCTCACCAATAGATCTTCTGCAGTGAATGGGTGCCGTCAGAATGAGAGTCCAAACAGCAGATAAAAATATCATAATAATCCTCAAGTAATTCACATAACTCCAGTCCATCAATTAATGTCTTGTGAAGTGAAAAGCTGCGGGAAACAAATTCATCATTAAGCCATTTTAACGTGAAACCGAATCACGAAATGGCTGTTTTGAATGAAAAAATATTTTAGATTTGATTTTGCTCTTAACAAATATCCAGACAAAAAATATACCATAACACTAACCAAACAATTAAAACAGACTTCATTAACATAAAAGGGATGTTGAGCTTTTAATGCCAAAGGTGAAATTTGCATGTGTTGAACACCAGGGCATGTGTTTGTGAGATGTTTTTGTTTTAGTAAACTAGCTAATGATTGTGTGTGTGTGCGTGTGTGTGTGTGTGTGTGTGTGTGTGTGTGTGTGTGTGTGTGTGTGTGTGTGTGTGTGTGTGTGTGTGTGTGTGAGTATGTACAGTTAGTCTTTAGAGCATAAATAAGCAGAGATGAGTCAGAGATATTTATGGATTGCCCCACAGGCCTCTGTTTTGCTCTCTTTCTCTCTTTCTCTATATTCTCACACTCTGCTGATGGATGAATAAAGTAGAGGGGTAATGGATTGGGAATGCTGTATCACATGGTCCTCAACTGCATATCGCTTAATGAAGCTCTTCGGCTCCTGTTTGTTTATTTGATATGTAAATTTGCTTCAGTGTTGTTTATGATAAGTTAAAGGCTGTTTTGTTAGCAAAGCTCATCATTTTAAGTGGCCATATTTATAATATGAAATTTAATCAGATCAGTGCTTCCTTGTTTTTTCACTGAATCTCACAGAAATATGCCCAGGCCATAATTCCATAACGGAAATTAAGTACATTTTTAGCATCATTGCAACATTTTCATGATGTCACCACATTTCCCTCCAAATTTTCATTAATATGATGCATCTAAAATATTTTATATTGCATCATAAACCTTGTATAAAGTAAAAGTGTATATATTTGCATTTATATACACTTATATTTTATATATCTTATATATCTTCTCATTATATATTAAACATGATTCTATTACATTTTTATATCCCATTCTCACTATTATCAAAGGTGATTTTCATTTTAATATATTTCATTTTTTATTCAAACCATAATTTATTCAATTTACTATTTAAATCTGTATCGTTATTTTTATCCTAGGTGGATAGATAAATGCTATACTGTACTACAAATGTAGAATTGTGGCAAGTGCATTTGTTTGTTTCTGTTATGTGTTTCTCTACGTCATCTGTTTTTCATTGCCTCTTTTGATATCCTGTAAATATCTCCTATTCAGTGTTGCGACTTCTTCCCTCCGCTGCTGTCACTCATATGTCTCTCTCTCTGTCTCTGTCTGTAGTAGCAGGATCAGTGAGCCCGGGTTACTCTTTTCCCGCAGTAACAAAAGGCTCTTTCTCTGATACACGGAGCTAAGTGCTCATTCAGTCATCTGTAAAATGTTGGCAAAACGAGGCCCACAGTGTATAAAAGCTTCCCAAATGTCCTTACACTTAAACGCACACACACACACACTCGCATGCCAACTAACCTCTTTAATTGTGCAACCTTTGCACAGCTGTCACACACACATAAAGGAGAAAGCTTGAGTCTGTCTGTGTTTGTATAAAGAGATGCTATTTGACAAGTTAAATGGCTGTGTCTAACACCATCAATACACAGAAAACAACCCACTAGCCACTGCCACGACTGAATCGCATGCTTCAGTGCTTCAAAAACACTATGCTTTCAGTTTTAGTTACGTACTGTAGCACTATTGTTGAGGTGTTGCGGAGTAAACTAAAAGGCAAATCACATGGAACGATATTTTCCCTCATAACACATATTCAATATCAATTTCAGCTGCCATTGATCTGTTTGTGCTTGGACTTAAAAGAGTGATGATATATAGGATCATTTATATTATGTTTCTGGATGTGCTGTGGAGATTCTAGCTTATGAAGTATTTAGCATCGAAAAAATGCTGAAAATATATTTTTATGTGACAAACACTTTTTTATTATCATTTTTATTTTATCTATAGAGTAATGGGATAAAGATAATTGAGGCTTGGTGTCTAACAATACACCGTGGCAGGTGTTGATTTAAAAGTATTCACATGCTTACTTTATTTGTAAATTAAATGAATCTACGATTATTTAAAAAATGATTTAAAAGATGATTTAAAAAAAAAAATATATTTTTTTTTATTCCCAGTGATTAGTATTTAAAACCCCCACCCGAGTGACACTACTTCAAAGACCATGCAACATACCAAAAATAAATAAATAAATAATCATCTTTAAAATAGTAATGTTGCAAACAACAATCAAATCAGAGAAAGACTTTAACTGAAAGTGACACATACGAAAAACAGGTATTG
The DNA here is from genome assembly GCA_003573665.1 of Oxygymnocypris stewartii. Taxonomy (NCBI): domain Eukaryota; kingdom Metazoa; phylum Chordata; class Actinopteri; order Cypriniformes; family Cyprinidae; genus Oxygymnocypris; species Oxygymnocypris stewartii. Next base: position 7,991 of record QVTF01019864.1, on the reverse strand, counting down.
TTTCCTTTTTGTCCTGATGTTTGTAATTAATTAAAATGTTATAACTAGGTTACTTTTTTTTGACCAGGTTTTTTATTTTTTACCACTTAGGCATGTTGACAATAACGTCTTCAACATTTTTTATGACCAGGTATTTTTTAAGTGGACTATCAACATTTGCTTTGCTTGAGAAAGCATGAAAATATACAGTTATGATGTTTTTTTTTATCATTTGATTTAGTCGAGTTAGTTTACATTAAACACAATGTAATTTCCTGCCAGCAAAACATTGAGAACGCTCTACAATCCTGACGAGTCACAGCAAGAGTGTGGAGGTGAGATAGCTGCAGGTCAGGGTAAATGTCAAGGACATTTACATTTTTCTATTTCATGACCCCTTGAAACTTAAAAAAGCAAGTATTTAGTCTAATTAATTAACATTTAAATAACTTGTTTTCACGCTCAAATGATTAATTTTGTTGTCACTTCTGACTTGTTCACATAGATTGGAAAGCTCTACACTGACAGAATTGGCTGCACAAAGTCGTTCGGCTGTCTTGTGGTTATTATTGTGTGATCAAACAAATCCCCAAAAGTTCATGTGTGTATGTGTTTGACGGAGGATTGCATAGTTTTGGCAGTGAGCTGTAATGTGTCTTTGAATTTATTGTACACTACACTCTCTACAGTTGTTCATCTTATTGATTGGTTTCTCTCTCTCCCACAGGAAACAGTCGAATATGCCTTCCTTATCATTTTCACTATCGAAACCTTCCTGAAGATCATAGCGTACGGCTTGGTGATGCATCAGAACGCGTATGTCCGAAACGGATGGAACATGCTGGATTTCGTCATTGTCGTCATAGGGTATGTTTTATCTGCTTATATTCCAAAGCGTAGCTTCTGTTCAGTTAACTGAGTTTTTGCACATCACCTTGATTACAAACAGCACATCTTTTTCATTTTTCTCCTTGATTTCTTGACCCCCGCTTACAATTTATATTTATCAGTATTGATTTTTCTGGAAACTGTGATATAATTATTCAGTATTCTTTGATGATTCGATATTTATATTTAAAATAAACTCTTTGTAACATAAGTTTTTTTTTTATTAATTGATTAATTTTATGCCTCCTTGAGTGCTAAAAGTAAAAATAAAAATCATATTGACCCCAAACTTTTGAATAATAGTCTATATACAGCGGTTCAAAAAAATGTAAACACATTTTTTTCCGTTTAATATTAATAGTGCAAGCTTTTATGGATTTTAATTGATTTGTTTTATGAAAAAGACATTTCTGATCACAAACGTCTGAACAACGGTATATATATGTAAGAAAGGCATTTAGAAGGATAACGTATTTTCTGTTTCCTTCTTTATCTCAGCATCTTCTAGAATGTCACTTTCACATATTTTCCTCCTTTCTAGCTCTTCACCTTCTCCTCAACTCCCAACACACACACACACACACACACACACGTACGCACGCACATGCTCCTCATGCGGCTATATGACCCAGAAAAGACCTGAGCTGCTGTCTTGCTCTATACTGTCTCATTATACCAGCCTCTGTGGAGCATTTCCTGATTTTAGATTAGAGTTCAGTTCATCATGGACTGTATTACTCACTCTTTATTCTCAGATGAAATATATTCAAAACCCATGTTTGCAGACCTACTCTCTACTTCCTGTGTCCTTTTGCCAGCATTCGCGGCTTTATATCAACTGGTTATTTTATTTCTTGAATATATGGTAGATGAGGAAGTATCCTCAACCTCCTCTGGCTGTTTTTTGTATAAATGTGTTAATTTCTTGTCACTTTCTACTGTATCAGCCTAAAAAAGATGCAGAGGCCCAGAGATAAAATGTTGAAGAGAAAAAGCTGCTCCTCTTTTGTCCGTGTCTCAGGGCTGTTTCATTGCGCATGCATTAGCAGTGTGTAAGCAAAAGCAGGGTCACTGCACCATCAGGATCTCATGCTTTCACACTGGCAGACTGTGTCTCTATACAGAAAATAAAGGGTTTCTTTGGGTGATTACATTGAGCATTTGCTTTTATCATTTTTGACGCTTCTTAAATTTTGAAAATATGTCTTTCTTCAAAGTTCTTCATTTTTCAGTTTTTTTTCCCCCAAAATTATATTTGGTAAATTTTTTTATTTTACAAATAGTATATTGCCAAATAGTTTGCATCAAATTATGTAGTCAATTAATATTATCAGATAAAATATTGATATGTTTATTCAAATGGAGCAACACTACACTGAAAATTGGTGATGAAACCATTTTCACTCAGAAACTGCTAGTACATTTCACAATTAATTAAGAATAAATAGTAAGTAACACATTCAATTAAACATGAAATTTAGAATTATAAAGTTTGTAATAGTATTTTCTTGTAAAACGTACTCCATCATTGTTCTGCTATTTACTGTATTTTTACAGTACATTTGTTTTTACAGTGTATCGTTCAAAAGTGACACTATCATATGAATTGAGCATTTGATTTAATAACGTCTATACATTTACAGGGGTTATTGGGAATGTGCCATTTGAGAATTATATAGAACTTGATATTCATTAAATCTAATTTGCATGAGGAGTGAGATCACATTTACATTCAAATGATAATTAAAGGAATATTCGGTGTTCATGAGAAGTTAAAAGGGTGAACAACAGCATCTGTAGCTTAATTTTAAAGTGCCCCTATTATGGATTTTTGAATATGAACTTTCCTGCAGAAGGTCTTTTACATTTGCTATAAATATAACTTATTGTATTAATAACAAACAATCAAGCGCTGCTCATATTTAAAAAGTAACGCAAAAGTAACGCAAAAGTAATGTAAGGCATTTACTTTCCATAAAAAGTAACTAAGTAATGTAATTCGTTACTTTTTTAGGGAGTAACGCAATATTGTAATGCATTACTTTTAAAAGTAACTTTCCCCAACACTCATTCTTACGCACTTTCTATTTATCAAAGAATCATAAAAAAACACAGTTTCCACAAAAATATTAAGCAGAACAACCATTTTGAGCAATGATTATAATAAGAAATGTTTCTTAAGCAAATCAGCATATTAGAATGATTTCTGAAGGATCATGTGACACTGAAGACTGGAGTAATGATGCTGAAAATGTAGCTTTGGATCAAAGGAATACATTTAATTGTAAAATCTATTCAAATAGAAGAGTTAACAGTTAACCGACAAGATCATTTTACATTTGAATCAAATTAATTGAAGTGTCTGTGACCCGTTAAAAATAGGCTACTATAACATTTATTTTCCGGCATTAAAGGGGTCATATGATGCGAATTCAAACATGAACAGTGTTACAAGCTGTTCATGCATAGATACGATCCCTGAAGATCTTATCTATATATTCTTTATAAAAGTTAAGACTCGTCCACTCCCCCCTAAAATGGCTCATTTAAAGACTTCGCCTACATGTCTACATTACGATGTGGAAATATTTGTGTAATGCCGCCCAAATATTCATGCAAATAAAGAAGGCGTGGTTTTAGTATCCGCAATAGTGTTGATGCAGCTGTGTCTATGCAAAGAAAAAGCACTTTATTTGACCTTCTGAAAATAGATGCGATTAGGGATCAATGGTTAAGATTTGTTTACAACAGAACGGCACAACCCAAATGTTTGAATTTGTCCAACCTATTTTATGGAAGACAGTTTCGTGAACCTAGTAGAGTTCATGGCTATTTCAGATGCACAAAGGCTATTTAAAAAAAAAAAAAAAGGTAAATTCCTACTCTGCTGTGATAATCTGGCACTTCTGAATCAAAGCAACTGTAAGTATGCTTTGTTAGCAGTTCAGGTATCTGCTACTGACTGCTCAAATGCGGATTTTTGAAGCTTGCAATTATGGAAAGGGGCATTGCATTTTCAAAGCATGCTTGTGGTGCTCGGCCAATCACAATGCACTGGGTCAGTTGGCCAATCAGAGCAGACTGCACTTGTTGGAAATAGGGGCTTTGTAGAAAAATGACGAGTTTTAGAGAAGGGGGGATAGAGGAACTACAACCAATGTACAGTATTTGAAAAAGTATGTGTTTTTTGAACATTAAAGCATGTCAACATATTCTGTTACACCAAATACAAGCCTCTCCAATTTGTGTGCAGCGCAAAAGGAAACGGCAGACAGCTGCATCCTATTTTTCTATAGGCCTATTTTACAAAAGCACAATATTTGTTTTTGTTGATAAAAGCAAACCTTTTACAATTCTGATTATCTTTAAGACTAAAGGAAGGAGTAGTTGCTTCCACTGTTAGAAGGAAAAAATACAAGTGATTGCACTGGCGCCACATGCGCGCACAGATTTAAGTTTGCTACCTTGAAAATAATGCAGCCTGTTCATTATCATAATAAAATACAGTCAGTCAAACATATGGAAAAAAACCACACTGCTCAGTTTAAATATGTAGTAAAATTTGTGCCGTTAAGCGGTATCACGTACCGGGATGTTATCCAAAACATTTTGTTTTATGTGGATATATTGGAATGTCAATGAAGTAGCTACATAATAAATAATATTTGGCATTCAAATAATTGCGAATATGGAAATATTAGATTTTGTCGAATGGGAGACCCAACTTTGGTTTCAGTTTGGTTTTAGCCTAAATTAATTTGTTTTGGTTTGTCGTTTATAAGCTATAGCTTCTTACATTTTTAATTCTTGTTCTTTTCTAAAAACTGTTAATTGAAATGATTTGTTGTGGAGTGAGGGGAAATAAAATAGCCTAGCTATGTTTACAGTGTTTATTATAATGTTTGTAAACATTTTGCGTTGGCATTAGGCGTTTTGCTAAAATAATAAAATGCAACTTATATGCGACTTGTTTTGTTTTTCTCTAAAAATTCATTTTTTTTTTATACACGTAGCATCTTTTAACCATGCAGCAAACCTTTTAATGTATTTAGATAAATTAGGCATACTAAAAAAATATATATAATAAATTACTTTTTGAAACCGTTTAACTGATTGTAATAATCAGTCAAAATTCAAATTCTATCCGTATCTCTCACCGCTGATGTTTTTTTAGCCCACTGTCCTTTTGGCTTCTCTGTAGATCACTTCAAACTGTGTACACTCTCCTCTTCTTCCTCATCAGCGTCTCTATCTCACTCATACACGCACAACAGTCCACTGGGTAGCTAGGTCACATTTCGATCAGTTCGCCTCATGCAGAAGAGCTGTCTCCCTCTCTCTCTTCACCTACACGTCTCTCTGTTCACGGGGCTGTCACTCTTGATCTTTAGCTCCCGCGCAGCAGCCCCTCTGTAGATGAAGATTAACCAAGAATGCTCACAGATAGGTGATTCATAGGCGATACTCAGATAGATGCATTCATTTTTTTTTTTGTATTAGTGTTTTATATGCTGTTGTTGAGGTCCTGTAAAACATCATTATTCAGATGTGCACCATGGTCAGTTCAGGTCATCGCATGCTGCTTTTTTATCATGTGTACACAGCAGATGATGCCGCCTGATGTTGTTCAGATTGAATGTCTTGCTGTTTATGTTTTGGCAAATAACAGAAAAGGTCATGCAGACATGCGATGCTTTAAAGTGGTTTATCTAGGTTATAATCCAAAGATGTTTTGATATTTTGGCTGTTATCTTGCTATATTTGAAAGCAGTTTTTGTATCATTTTCAAAGCAGGTAACGTTTTTTTTTTGTATTAGTTATTGTAACTCAGTTTTTTTAAATACTCATTTGAAAATAATGAATAATAAAGATTATATACTGTATACTTTTGTGAGATTTTTATATAATAACCCCCAGTTTCACAGAGAAGGCTTAAGCCTAGTCCAAGGACTAAAATGTAAGTCTAAGCTGTTTCAGCTTGAAGAACGTAAACCATATTAGTGTCTTTGTTTTGTCTCAAGATGCACACACAGTATTTTTTTTTTATAAGGCACATTTAAAAAAATGACTTAAATGTCCTAACTGAACTATGGCCTAATCCTGGCTTAGTCTAAGCCTTTTCTGTGAAACCAGCTCTATATGTTATTGCCTACACACAAACAAGTATTGTTGTTAATTAAAAGTATTAAAGTTGCAATAATATATGAACTTAACCATAAACGTAATTAAAAAAAATAATAAAAAAAAGCATATACAAACATGTGAAATCTTGCCCCGGAGGAAAACTCAAACAAACAAAAGTAGTTGAAGTACCAAAACTGTTCAATTTTTTTTTTTATAAAATAAAGCTAAACTAATACAAATGACAAAAGTACATAAACATTACTGAAACAAACTATGAATTGAAAACTTTTGAATGAATTGAAGCACCTTTGGCACAGATTACTGCCTCAAGTCTTTTTGGGTATGATGCGACAAGCTTTGATCGTCATCATCTGGCAATTATCTGCCATCCATCCTTGCTGCCTCTTCACCTCTCAAGAAGGTTCAATTAAAGGTAACAGAGACTAAATGCTTCTGTGCACCTTCAATGCAGCAGAAGTTTTTCTATACCCTTCCCCAGATCTGTGCCTTGAAACAATCCTGTCTGGGATTGTATACGAGCCTCTATAAACAGTAAATACAACAGGTGTAACCATAGTGAAATGTATGCATTTTAAAAGAAAATGCTCTTGTGTAAACTTGGCCTGAAATCTTTTAATTTGATCTACATTTGAATCAGTCAAAAACAAAGCGTTTGGTTTGCTTGAGGTTTGTAAGACAGAAACGATCAGTAAATACATTTATTGAAATGTGTAGGTAAAGAGACCAAACCGTATATGTTTTTGATGTTTTGTGGTATGAACGAGTTATTTGTCTGGCTCATTGTTATTTGTTCTCTCCAGATTGTTTAGTGTTGTCTTGGAAATTCTGACCAAAGATGGGGAGAAGGAAGCTGTTGGAAGCCTCCCGTCCGCTCACGGCCATGCAGGGAAATCAGGAGGATTCGATGTCAAAGCCCTCCGAGCCTTTCGAGTGCTGCGACCGCTTCGCCTGGTCTCAGGAGTGCCCAGTGAGTTACTTTGTCATTAGCTGTTACTAATAATACATAATGATAGTCCCTATTTGTTACAGTCTTCAATTATAAGGAGTACACTGAAAATTGATTTAATTTTACTGGTTTTCTAGAAGTCAAAAATATTATTTAACTTCACTGAAACTACCAATATTCAGAAATTACAGTATATATGCTGTAAAAAGTGGCAACCTACAACTGTTACCACTTTTACAGTATATATACTGTAATTTCACTAATATTGTGACATTGTTATTTTAGTATCATTGATAAAAACATTTTTTAAATTAACTGATTTAGCTGATTTTTGTTTTTACTTTAGTTTTAGTCATTTGTGTTGTTTGCTTTCATCATTTATGTATGTCGTTTTTATTAAGTTTTTAATAATTCATATTTTTACTATTACTTTTAGTTAAACTTAACAAAAAGAGAAACTGGCCTTTGTCAGATTCCTTGTGCATACAAATATCCCTCTGGATTTACAGTTATTTCTTTTAGTTCACATTTATTTTATTTCAAGTAACAAAACAGTTTTTATGGTTTTAGTTAATAAAAATAAATTAGGGATACAGATGTAGTGATATAGGTTTAGCAAAGTAAAAAAATAATTTTTTGGGGAAAAAATAAATTCTATAAAGGTCAGGAGAAGCGGATTACATATTCAGGGCTTCTAATTAAGACTGATTAGTCGACTAGTCGTTCAGACAGCCCACGACTATTTGTTTTAATATGTACAGTAGTTTTGCACAACACTAATCACGAGGCACTTTGGAGCGCCGGACCCCCGCTGAGGGGTGGATGTTGGGTGAGAGATGATGGCGCATGATGTGGCCATATGGCAGGAAAAGCACAGCATTCCTTACTGCATCCCCTCAGGAACGTTCTCTGAGAACAAGCTGTCAAACTCAATGCCCTAAAGATACTAGTGTGTGTCTGTGCGTATGCACTCTGAGTTAGATGTGAAAGTTTGGACTAAAATGCACCCAAGCAAACACTCTGTCGATGTGAA